>VWPU01013456.1:0-14588 GCA_013398955.1 Callaeas wilsoni
GGCACAGGCACTGGCACCGCGCGGGCCCCGGCTCCGCCCTGCGGCCGCCTCCGCCCGGGGAGCCCGGTGCGTGCCGGGAGCCGGGCGGGGGCCGGCGCCGCCCGCAGCCGCCCAGCGCCGCGGGAGCTGGAGGGAGGAGCGGCGCAGCCCCTGCCCGCAGCGTCCTCACGGCTGTCTCTGCTTCCTTGCAGGGTGTCTTTTATGAATAATCAAAAGCCGCAGAAGCCGACACTATCGGGCCAGCGTTTTAAAACCAGAAAAAGAGGTGAGTTACCGCGCCGTGCCCGCTGCCACGACCGGCTGCCGGCGCTGTGTGTACGGTAAAACGTCGGTTTCTCTCAGGAAACAAACCTGTTTGTTTGCATGAGACCATGCTAAGTACAGAGTCTTGAGGCTGACTGGGTGCTGGAATGCTCTCTGCACTAATAAATAATATTCGTCAGTCAGAATTGTTGCTGAGTTTACTGTGATAACCTTGTCCTAAAAGATGGTCATTCTGGAACCATCCCGAGTGTGTTTAGCCTGCAAGCAGAAGGAGCTAGTACCCCGAGTTACAGGGGAGCTCCAGCTCAGGCTTGTTGCAGGTTAATACATACCTCTAAAGAGCATCTGATATAGTAAGAATTTCAGTCTTAGCCACTGGATAAAAGTTACATTGTCCTCTTTTAAATTTTTAAAAATTGACAGAAAACACCCACAACAAAATCCCACAAAACCACCCATCCACCTATCCCCCAGTCAACATCCAAAAAAGCCCCAAAGTATGGGATATGCAGAGGCCCGTCTATCTACATGCACAGTTACTTTCATAGGAACAGTTAGTGACTGAACAGATGTGATGAGTAACGTCATATTTTGGTGGAGCTTTTTTCCAGTATGAAGAGGAAGTGGGGACAGCTCTTAAAGTTTCTGTTCAGTACAGTTTTACTCGTATACCAGCAGTGTTCCAGCTCTAACAGGCAGCTTTACGGATGCTGTACATGCAGAAGCACACTTTGATTTATAGAACCTGTTTGAATGTCAAAGCACCTTGAAAATCTCTTGGATGAGTTTCATGTTGTCTGTCCAGCAGATAAAATGCCAGCAGCCTAAGGTTTAGTCTCTTTTTAAGCATTTAACTGTAGTTTGGCTTTGAAGCAACTCTTCTGGAACAATGAGCTCTGTGGATCTGTCCTGGAAAGTAACTGATCCAGTATTTCCAAACTTGCACCCAGCTGTTAGCAATGTGTTGATACTTGCATTGACACTTGGACACCAGTATGTCCTACTAGACTGCTAACAGAATTGGATAAGCTGTTGTAGACAGCACTCAAAATAAGACCTGCAGTTGAGTTCTCTTATCTTTGGAAGCTTTTCATCTCATGATTTCCGTAATCTAAGGACAAATTGAGATGAGGAAAATTGAAGACCTCTTTAAGATTTTCTGTTAGTTACAGAAAACTAATGGGTGGATTTGCTGCATGTTGACTATGCCCTGCCTGTAGTAAAAACAAGGCAGTGATCAGCTGATGTATCTCAGGTATGAAGAAGCGTGTGTTCTGCGTAAGGACAGCAAAGGATGCTAAGTAGATCTGCAGTTACAGTCCATTAAGTTAGCTTGTATGTCACATTTTCCCCAGGCACTTGAGGAAGAGTAATTGCCTCAAACTCAGTTAACTGCAGGTTAAGAGGAGAGGATGGTCTTCACAGCCAAAAAGTGAATTGCTGGGTGACTCAGATGTGATAATGGTATGCAGTTTGTCAGTCAGAGTATTTAATCTGAAACAGAGAGAGGCCCAAAAAGCTGAGATGAAATGTGAGTAATGGAGTCAAATGTACAAAATTGGAGGGGCATGTATTAAGAAATGCCTTCCAGCATGAGCTAAGTCTCTGGTTTTGGAAGGAAAGAGTGATCTAACATGAGAATAGGGGTACAAGAATCAAACTGAGAAGTCAGGTAAGCTTTATTAGAGCCAAGTAATGACCATCACAAAGAACTCTTCCTGGAAATCTTATTTCAGCACTTCTGCTTTACAGATGAAAAAGAGAGGTTTGACCCTACTCAGTTCCAGGACTGTATTATTCAAGGTTTAACTGAAACTGGCACTGACTTGGAGGCAGTAGCAAAGTTTCTTGATGCTTCTGGTGCAAAACTTGATTATCGCCGCTATGCAGAAACACTTTTTGACATCCTGGTGGCTGGTGGAATGCTGGGTAAGTCCCTTTGATGTGGCTGCTGTCAGCTTCGTTCACTTCACTCTGCAAAACTTCCATTTTCTTTCAGTGTACAAACTCTGCTAAAGAGCCCGTTGAGTGTGCAGAACAGGGTTCAAGTTAATCTGTGGTAAACTACCTGACCACCTTGGTGACTGAGCAGTTACTGTAGAAATACTGTCTATAGCCTGCCTCAGTTTAACTTGAGTCTGTTTGCATTTCTCGACGTATAGACTGTACAAACTCTGCTTAGAAGAAAGTACTTTGGATTTTTGGGTGTGGAGGGTGTGGTTGGTTTTGTTTGGCTAGTTTTTGTTGGTTGGGTTTTTGGTTTGTTTTTTTTTGTTTTACCAGGACTAGGTCTTGACTTTGGTCAAGTTCACTTCTAATGATGAGAGATGGATGAATGCTTGTTTCAGGTGTGTAGTCTGTCATAACAAGACCAGTGGTTGTCCTGAAAGATTCTGACATGATCCTGTGCTTTGTGCATCCTGCCCTGTTATTTTGAAAAGGAAACTTGTTTACAGAAGAATCTGAAGTGCTCGGTCTTGGACATGCTATTACAAATGATTTGCTGCTGACAACAGTGAGGTCATGGGCTCTAGCAGACATCAGGGAGTGAGAAATGAGAGGGTGGTCGAGTCAGCAGAAAACACAGGGACTGAGGAGGTGAAATGCTATGATGAAAAGTCTTGTAAACTCATGTACACACTGTGTACAGAGCAAAGAGGAACAGGTGCTCACCAACCAGGTAAGCACATGCTGTAATAGTTAAAATATGTGGGTTTACATTCAAGAGTCTGAACCAGTGCATCCTGTGTTAGAAAGTGTTCCTTCTAGGAATGAGGCTGATGAGGAAGGGACGAAGGCATTAATGGTGATATGGGGTGCTGTACTCAACTCCCTCTCCATAACAGGTAGCTCAGAAGACCAGCTTTGACCTTCAGTCAGATGAGGCCAGAATAAAAACTGATATCCTGTTGCCTTACCATCTTTTAATATTATTACCATAAGTATTCATCTCTGGTTCTAAAGTCGTGTTTCTGTCTAATACATAACAAAGGATCTCCACTGTATGTAGAATGGCATAGAAATCAATGATGCGGTGTTCTGGTGCTGAAGCTGGTGACCTGAATGCACCTTCATTAGTGAAGCAGCCTAAATAACTAAAGTTTCGAGCTCATCTCTGGGGCACTGAATTGTGAACGTGTGTCTCTACATGTTTCAGTCTAGTGTTGTGACTTACTCTGTCAGGTGAAATGCATGAAGCACCACTACTGCAGCAGACACTAAAAAGACAGTTGCTGGAATTAAGCAGCTTCAGTGGCTTCCTTTAAGGGAAGAGGAGCTCATATGGCCACGTTAACTTACTCATATGGAAACAAGATGTGTTGTCAATCCCCTTAGCAGTAGGGGGCCAGACTAGTTAAATGTTCCAGTCTAAGCTCCTGATTTTAAAGTTCCGGTGCAGCAGTGGAACAGATGGAAATGTAGGGTGATCCGGTCGTTCAGTTCATCATGAAAGGACAACGTGTTGCATGTTATGGGTGTTGGAGTTCTGCTGTGGAGACTGCTCAGCGCTCTCACTGGGACACTACTAATGCTGAAATCCTCCTGCAGCCCCAGGCGGGACCCTGGCAGACGACATGACACGCACAAACGTCTGTGTGTTTGCAGCACAGGAAGACCTAGAAACCATGCAAGCATTTGCTCAGGTTAGTTCTGAAATGAGGACAATTTAACTTAAAGCTGTTTAATGGTCAAAAATTAAATGTTTGTGTAGTTGTAAGTTTAAGTAAAAAAAATGCATGGCTTTAAGAAGCATACTGGAAGTGGTAGAGTAGCAGTGTTCCAAGCTGGAAGTGCTCTAAAGAGTTCAGACCTATTTTACTGAACTTAGCTTTTTTAAATTCTAATCAAATGATAGTTCAAAACAAAAGATAATGTACTCTGTCTTTTTAGGTTTTTAACAAGCTAATCAGGCGTTACAAGTACCTGGAGAAAGGCTTTGAAGATGAAGTCAAAAAGGTATGGAGTGGGTTTTTATCAGCAGGCAAATAAACCTTCACATTCTGCTAGTTAATCACTTTTTAGAAGGGTTACATCATAAAATGGATTATTAAAATATAACCTTTGTAAGTTGTTCATAGAAGAATGGCGAGCTTGCGTGACTATCAGTGACTAGTGCTTCTGCTAGTTGAATAGCTTGATGAAACACGTGTTTAACACAGAGGCAGTGGCCAGAGTTTAGTGAGAGATGGTCGTTTTATGCCGCTCTTCTTACTTGTCCTGCAGTTGCTGCTGTTCCTGAAAGGGTTCTCAGAATCTGAGCGGAACAAACTGGCCATGCTGACGGGTATTCTGCTTGCCAATGGGACACTCAATGCATCAATTCTCAACAGTCTCTACAACGAGAACTTGGTTAAAGAAGGTAAGTGTGGCTCAGCTCCTCCCTTAGCAAGGGGAGACAGAACCATGACAAGTAGGTGGAAATTGTGATGACAGTTGCAGCTCACAAGCTTCCTCTGGTGTTAGATTGATTACAGGATTAGCAAAGGTAAATGTGATGCCGCACAATCTGGAAGATCTTGTTAAGACTTCAGAAAATGAGTTTCTTGAGAAAGTTTGTGTGTAGGTCTTCCTTGCATGACACTGGGGGCTGCTGTCACTAGTGTTGCCCAGCAAGACACCACTGTATTTTGGAGAGGGACCTTGTAGGATGCAAAAGGTGTGTCATGTCTTCAGGTTGCTTCCTAAATTGCAGCAAGAAGAGCTTAGTACAAGGAAGACTTTGTGATGCTGAGTGGTAGGAAAAGTCCAGCGTGCTGGAGGCTGCAGTATCCTTGGGCAGACTGCGCTAGGGTTGCTTGGAAGCACAGCTGCCGCTCTGAGCACAGTCTTGACAAACGAGGTACCCTGTACTTAGGCCTTACAGTTCCCTGTGTTTTGAATTTCACTAATAATAGAACTATTCCTACTGCACAGGTGTTTCTGCAGCTTTTGCAGTCAAGCTGTTCAAATCATGGATAAATGAGAAAGATATCAATGCAGTGGCTGTCAGTCTTCGCAAAGTAAACATGGACAACAGGCTCATGGTGAGTACCACTGGAACTACTCTGCTGCTGCACAAGCCAGTTTAGTGAACAGCATTTGCCAACAAAATACTCAACACACATTTCTTTTACAAAAGAGTTGTAAACTTTGTTTTCAGGAACTCTTCCCAGCCAACAAACAAAGTGTTGAACACTTCTCCAAGTACTTCACTGAAGCAGGACTAAAAGAACTTTCCGAGTATGTTCGGAACCAGCAATCCATAGGAGCTCGGAAGGAGCTGCAGAAAGAACTGCAAGAGCAGATGTCACGAGGAGATCCATTCAAGGATGTAAGTGTTGGTAGACAAGGTGGAGGTGCTTTCTCTGCCAGTCTCTCTTCATAATGAACTTAGCTCTCACCAGAAATTAAAATGAGGACCAGGAGGGTTGATACTAGTTTTGTGGTCTTTCCTTAATGTCCTGAATCCTGCTATATGATCAAGGAGGTTGGTTGTCATTCTGAAACCTTCTGTGTTACCTTTAGAAGAGAAGTTTTAATTTAGCTCAGTGCCATATGTGGCCTTTGTGCTGACTCTCTTTCTGCCTGGCAGATCATCTTGTACGTGAAGGAGGAGATGAAGAAAAACAACATCTCAGAACAGACTGTGGTAGCCATAATCTGGTCAAGTGTAATGAGCACAGTGGAGTGGAACAAAAAGGAGGAGCTGGTAGCAGAGCAAGCCATTAAGCATTTGAAGGTATTTTAACTTCAGTATGGACTTCGGCACCCCTTGGGAAGGGCTTGGTTTTCCTTCTGTCTGCAGCTCTCTTTTAAATGTTAAAGGCTACAACCCCGCTATTGCAGAGACAGCATGAGATGGGGAATTCTCCCCCTTGTGACAGGTATTACAGGCCAAGGGCCTGAGGCAGAGGCAGTGACTGCTGCAGAGCTGCTCTGGGGTGGGGCAGTGGTTGCAGATTTCTAAGCAGTGGCTTATGGAAATGAAAGCTGGTTTTGCAGTCAGGTGGTAAATGTGAAGTGCTCTGTGTGTGCCAATTTGTTTTTCTTGTTACAGCAATACAGCCCTCTACTTGCTGCCTTCACCACCCAAGGTCAGTCAGAGCTGACTCTTCTGTTGAAGATTCAGGAGTATTGTTACGACAACATTCACTTCATGAAGGCCTTCCAGAAAATAGTGGTGCTCTTCTACAAAGGTAACTTCTGTGGGGTTGTAGTCTCAAGGGTTTGTGGGTTTTTGGAGAGGTCAGTTTTGGTTGGTTGGTTTTTTAAAGCTTCTGAAACAGAATGCTTCAGTTCTGATAAGTTTTTTAGGGGAGATTAGTGCTACAACATTGCACTTCATGAGCTGAAGAATTTTCTACCTTCTGTTTGTGAAAATGCGAAGGTACAGGTAGCTGGTCCTTGGCACATGGGAAAGTGCAAGACAAAGAGGCTGTCTCTCTACAGTAGATCTGCTTAAGAGTTGTAGAACAAAGTTAAATTTAGATTTTTAAGGCATTTTGTTAAGTTGCATGATAGCGTATTCTTCTTTGTTCTCTTAACAATGACTGTGAGCAGCTGGAGATTGAGACCATCAATGTTTTCCGAGCTGCTTTAGGCTCTTTTTAAATGTCTGATAAAAGGTGTTACTGAAAAACACACTCTGCACCTGTGAAAACTTGTTAAACTCAAGATTGTATTGTACTTGTAAAATTTAAAAAACACCTAACCACTTCTTTTGGTGTACTTTGGACTTAAAAAGAATTTGCATCTGTTCTTAGCTGTTAACTGAACCTTTGCTTAGATTGTGCCATCTCAAATAACTCTTGAAACACTCCAGACTGTTAGTGGGAGTGAAAGTGCAGCTCCTAGCTACAGTGCTGAGGAAACTCCCAGCATGAGGAACCGTCCAAAATGCCTGGTTCTCCGAATTTCAAAACTGAAGGCACTCCTAGTGCAAGTCTGTGCAGGTGTACCCAGAGAAGGAGTACCTGATGCTGCTTCTAGGGAAGGAAGCCAAGGCTGCCAGTCAGGTTCCCAGCAGTTTGCTTTGTTAATACTGCTCTTGCCCATCTTTACAGCTGAAGTTCTGAGTGAAGAACCCATCCTCAAGTGGTATAAAGATGCACATCTTGCAAAAGGAAAGAGTGTTTTTCTGGAGCAGATGAAGAAGTTTGTTGAATGGCTCAAGAATGCTGAAGAAGGTAACCAGCAGCTTAGCTCATAAGAGAAGCTTGTTCATTTTGGGAACCCTAATGCTATAATGCTGTGTTTTGGAGTGGGGGGATGTTATTTGCCCCTCTGACACTAGTGTGCCCTCTTCCCTAGTCCTGGCTAGAAAAGCTTGCCAGGGCAATCCATGTGGATCCAATGGCAGCCGTTGTACAGGACGCAGGGCAGCAGCTGAGCTCGGGGCTGGGGGCTGGGCCATGGCCAGGCTGCTGACGAGGTCTCTCTGTTGCAGAGTCGGAGTCTGAAGCTGAAGAGGGTGACTGACCTGTGAAACTCTGGCCTCAGTAAAGCAAACAGGAGCTGTAGATAAGTGTCATGTCTCATGTGTCCTTCTGATTCTTACATCCTACCTCCCTGTATCAAGCATGATATAAGGGCTCTCATGGCAATTTATTTTAACTGTTTTCTATAGTTAATGAAATACTGGATTTAGTTTTTAAAACCATGTTCAAGTAGCTTACAGGAGCTGTTAGATTTGACTCTTAACCTGCATTTGTCCTTTCAGTTACCTTCTACCTCCTGTATTTTCTACTGTAATAATGTAATTTAAGGCCTTCCACAGTGAAATCCACTTCATCTGTTGGGATTTCTGTTTGTATTGGAGTAGATGTGATATGGTGAATGAGGCTTAGGGCAGTTCTGCTTGCAAATTAAATTGTAAAAAAGCCTCCCAAGTGAAGAGGCCATCGCTTGTGTGGCACTGCAGTCTGTACCACCAAATAGCCCCTGTCAGAGGTGGTTGTCCATGTCCCCAAGTACTCTGTCATCCCTTTAGTAGACTTCCAGCATAAAGCAATCCTCTATTTCAACTCCTGGGGAAGGGGGGAGCCCCACTGCTGGAGAGAAGCTGTTGCGCTGGCAGCAATTGGTTACCATGGTGGGGCATGAAGAGTGGCATCTCTGAGCCTGCTGGCAGTCACAGCTGGTGGCCCGTGTTCCTGAGGGGCTGTCAGGTGCCCTTGCAGCTCTGGGGGTGCTGTCCTTTTCCCTTTCCCTCATGGAAGTACAAGCAGTGCTGTTCCCCATAGAGCTGCCCACTGGCTTTCTCAAGCCAGGCGATGCTGCTGGCAGGGCTGGGGCAGGGGGAGCAGCTGCTTTGTGCTGCTCTGTAAATGCACAGCTGCTGCAACCTCACGCAGCCAAAACTCCACCCCTCCCCCTTGAAGTTCAGAGATTCTTTTATGCTGGCAGCTCACATGCTAAACCAAACCGCTTATCTGCTCCCTGAAACTTTTAATTCCTAACGGGAATTCTCAGGACAGTTCAATTCAGAAAGATTGGGGGGAAAAAGTGAAGTCTATACTGTCGTAAGCTAACAGTGAGCATTAACTGAAATACTGGTAACCAGAGTACACCTACTAAAATAAATGAAAAAATTGGTCATCACAATGCAATCTGTTCAATACTACAGTGATCTTCCTTACTTTGTAACTTTTTTTTTAAGCAAATAAAGGCCATCCTTACACTTAATGCCAAGGGCTGTCTCTCCTCCTTATCTGAAAAGAAAGCACCAGTGACACTACAGGGTACAAAGCAGGGCACAGTCTTTTGCCTAATTTAAGGACTGTTGAATAAAATGTAATTAAAAGAATACTTTCTTGCTGTTAGGGTGCTCTTTTCCATGTCAAAAGTGCTAATGTTCCATGAGTTTGAAAACCAGGTTCATCTGTATACTAAATTAGTTTCATGTCAACATGTGGTGAGTATCCCAGAAGTCATATTAAAAAGTAAGGCACTTACAACATAACCAGATCAGAAGTCAGAGGTGTTTAAGTTTATTTGGTCCCTGTGACTCAGCCTGGTTAGCTGCAGGAGCCTGTGCCCCTCTTTCTAAAAAAGCGCTACATGATAAGAGCAAGGCTTGTTTGGGACATAATCCAGCATCTTCCGAACCAGGTCAAAGGGGTTCTTGTAGTCAGAATCCTGGCATGGCATGAATTCCTTCATGAAAATAAAAAACTGGTTGTTTATCTTAAAATTACACTAAAAGCTTCTGTCCTCAAAAGCATTTCCCCTGCTGCATCTTACCTTCAAGGAGTTGATAAGTATCTGCCACCAGGATTTTGTTCATCCCAATCCAGCTGTCCATGACAGACAAATTTTCATTTCGTTAGACAGACTGTATTTGTTACTCATATTCTGTTTTGTCCCTTCAGCAGAAGTTTACTAACAGGTGTTTGCGTCTTGGGAACTGATCTGGGAATATGCCACTAGCGTGGCCAACTTGTCAAATACAGCAAAGGGATGACTGGCTCTTAAACCTAATCTGAAAATACTTAAACTATAGCAGTCCAGGTACATAAAAATATAATTACCTGCTTTTCTTTGCCATATCACATGACAAAGGCCCCAGTTCGTTGCCGTGGCTCTGAAGGGAAATCCAGAGAGACATTTTAGTTCATTGTTAGAGGAAGTTACCAAGAACTATTTTACACTAGATGCTGCAACCAATAATCAGTTTCAGATTAAGGAAAAAAGAGGCTGTAGTAATCTGTTTCCTGGAGTGTACTAGGTTTTAGCCCTTGAGGTTTTTTCTCCTTGACCCTACACTTCTTTTTTTTAACTTTGTTGATGAATCTCAGGTTTCAGCAATACTGTCAAGATGAAAGAGTTGAGGTATTTGAATTTGCTGATGGTGACAGATGAAGCTACATCTGTTCCTAGCATGCCTTGTAAATTACAAATGTTAAGAGGGTGATCCTTCACACCAAGCTGCTGCCAAAACGTTGACTGAAAGTAATGTGTAGAAATGTTCTGCTCATAGCGTTCCCTTGTGCCTACATCTCTCTTCAATTTGGCACCATGGAGAAAGGCAGCTGAAGTTCTTGCATGACTCATTCCCCTTCGTCCCTGACTCTCCAGCATATTTTCACCTGCCTGAGGATTATTATGGACGCTGCATCATTCTAAGGTTCTCAGTAACTTACAGGAAATAATGCTGCTCCAAGGTAGTATTCCATGAGAATACACTGTATGCTCCAAACATCTCCTGGTTGTGACTGTCTCAGTGCCGTGAAAGGACTCAGAAGGTTCTTGTTTGATACCAGACCCCGAAACACTCCTAGGACCTCAAGAAAGAGAGCGCTGCGCTGCTGGAGCACAGTTCAACAGCATGCGAAACGCCTCAGATGAGAGGTCAGCCTAACAGGCTGCTGCTGGCCCTGCGTAACTGCAGGAGCTCTCCACCGGCTTGTGGACACCAACGTGGCTGGTACTCATCATCAAATACTGCACACCCAAAGCCCACAGCTTTCATCTCTGGTTGAAGGCAAAGGTGCTGAGCCCCAAGAGCTCAAAAACAATGCAAACCTGTCCATGGTACTCAAACCACTCTAACATCTGGACACAGCGACTACAAAGGCAGGAACGTGACATGACTTGAAACAGTTGTATTAAAGCTGAGACACAGACAATATTAGAGAAAGCAACATGAGAGAAATCCTAAAGCCAAAACAAAGTATAGATGGCTTTGTATACTCATGGTGTACTGCCAGGATCCAGTGCCTTTAGATATTCCAGTACTAGGACTTCATAAGCTGCTTCAGAGCAGCTGCCATCATTTTTGATTATTTTCACAGCTACATGTTTGCCTCTTCTGAAAAGAAGGGATTGAACAGGGATTAGACCAGCAACTATTTTTAACTAAGACTATTCAGATATACATTGTTTATAGCAATGGCAACCATTTTAGAAAAGGTACTTTTTTAGTACATGCTAATAATATAACCAGGGTTCATCTATGCATAAAAAAGACTAAAATTTCACATACCAATTCTGAAGACATACTTTATACCTTATTATTGTTCTTAGAAATTAAAAACCCCATCTACCTCCCTGTGGTATTTATGTATACTATTAAAAAGGCAAAGCAAAATAGACTTAATTATTACCCCTGAAGCTATTCTAGACTATTCTTGTTTAAACTGTAAATACCTACTTGGAGAACTGTTACTGGACAACTCTCATCAAGGCACATTTAAAGGGAAAAATAAACAAGAAATATATACAAGTTATACAGGAAAAAAAACCTAATCCCCATCCCCCCCAGACAAAAAAGAAAAAAGTCTTCTAAAAGCTCCCTCAGATCTTACATTAAAAGAACTTACTGTATTGATTTTGTGTGGCCAGCGCTTGGTAGCTTCTGAGGCTTGGCTTCTGAGAGATGCTGCAGGACAGACGTGCTATTGGCCAAGGCTCAGCCAGTGCTAACACCTCTGTGATGACATATTTAAGAAGGAAAACAAGTTATGGCACAGATGTAACTGCAGTCAGAGAAGAGTGAGAATGAGAGGAACAGCTCTGCAGACACCAAGGTTGGGAGAGAAGGAGGGGCAGGAGGTGCTCCGGGCACTGGAGCCCTCTGCAGCCTGTGGTGTAGCCCATGGTGAGGCAGCTGTGCCCCTGCAGCCCATGAAGGACTACAGGGATGCAGAGATCCATCCACCTGCAGCCCGAGGAGGACACCGGACTGAAAGAAGGCTGTGACTCCAGGGGAAGCCTGGACTGGAGCAAGCAGGGACCTGTGGAGCTGTGGAGAGAAGGCCACACTGGAGCCCATTTCCTGGTAGACTTGTGATTCTGTGGGGAACCCATGCTGGAACAGGCTGTGCCCGAAGGACTGCACCTCGTGGAAAGGGACCTGTGCTGGAGGAGTTCATGAAGAACTGTCTTCTGTGCGAGGGACCCCGTGCTGGAGCTGGGAATGGACTCCTCTCTGAGCAGGGGCAGAAATAACTTGTGATGGACTGAACATACCCCCATTCCCTGTCTCCCTGCACCAGCTGGGAAGCAGGGAGGGATGGGAGGATGATGCTTTTAAGATTTTACTTTTCAGTATCCTGCTCTGATTTTGACTGGTAATAAATTCAGTTAATATCCCCAAGCTGAGTGTTTTGCCTGTGGTGGTATTGGGTGAGTGATCTCTCCCTGATCTCAATTCATGAACCTTTTGTTACATTTTTTTCTCCCCAGTCCAGCTGCAGAGAGCAGTGACAGAGTGGGTGTGGTTTGGTGGGCATCTGTCACCCAGCCAGGGTCAACCCACCACATCTATCTAAAAAGTTAATAAAGTCTGAAAAATATTCTATGCATCTTGCACTTAGTACATCTCTGACAGATCAGCCCACCCTCTGCATCATCCTCTGCATTCCTGCATCTTTTCCTTCGACAGCTCTTCTGGAACAGCACCAGGATCCTACACCAGTCAATAAACTCAAGTGAATTCAGGTCAGAGAAGCAATTCATTCAGCAGGGAGCTACTCAGGCATTCAGATACACACCAGGCCACAAACAGTCAGCCAGAGCAATTTCAAATTCAGTCCCTGGAAATTCACATAGTTTATGTTACAGGAGAAAAACATGGCAAGGAACAGATTTTCAGATGAGATATTCAAAGTAGGAAGGCAACAAAAAATTACAGTTGTTTTTCTTTTAAAAGACTGGTGCACTGAATTTTACTTCATGATTTCAGGACCCCTCTTTTTTTCTTAAAAGGATTTAATAATTATCTTTTATATATATATATTTTTAAATAGCCTTGTGTCCAAATTAAAATACTCATCTTAGGCAATCAAGATTAAATAACTTGTATGAGTATTTGGCAAGAAGTTTTTTTTTTTTAAATCATAAATAGCATATATGTTTGCCTTACACTGTCTTGGCTTAAGATCTTAACTTACAACTACAATCTTCAGGTTTTTTAGCAGTGTAACAAAAATCAGAAAACCCACCCTGCTAGTGGGAAGATCATCTATATTCAATTCTACAGATTTCTCACTGATAGTTGAAAAAGTCCGTCTGGCATAACCCCCTTGCTATTTCAGTAATACTTAGTCAAAATCTAGTTTAAAAGCTTGTCCTTGGATTTTAGAGTACAGTTAAGCAAATGCTTGTCATAATATAAATTTTGAAGGCATGAAAGTGATGCCTGTATTTTGAGTACTCCAATTGATGGTTATTGTTCATTAATCTGCTCAAACATACTGAGTGAGCAAATGGCAGAACAGTGTTCTGTGGTATCACAAGCATATGTACAAACTATGTATTTTCACTGAAGGAAATGCAATCCTAGCAAAAAAACAGTCAGCTACTAATAGGAGCCAAAGGAATAAACTTCTGTTATCCACAGAATTCCCTAGACCCGACACTCAATTACTACTAACAGATAAGAATCTACCGTCTTAAAATAAAAAACCAAACTAAATTAAAATTGGTCCTATTACCTATGATTAGGATGACGTGTGTTATAAAGTGTCTTGTATTTCCTTTTGCCACCAATTGTCATGTTAGCCCAGATCCCTGGCTACTCTGATGCCCAGTGTCACATCCTTCCTTGGACTCATGACTGCAAACTTCAAAACTGTGTCATTGACAATGGCCTCTCTCATTCACAGAATTCGTTTCTGAATCATTACTACAAAAAAACCCGATCCAATAAATGTAATTAAAATCATTCCAGTGCTCCTATGAAGGCAGCTTTTTGTTTAAGGCTGTGAGACATCTTTCTTGAAATACCTTCAACTCAAAAATTAATCCAGTATCATATGACCTGATCAGAATAATAAAATCTTAAAATATGCCTGCTGATACCAGACGTCCAGAAGTTATTTACCTGCCAGAAGTTTCAGAAAGATGTTTGCAGCACTTTTCTCCTGTGCACTTCTGAATGGTGTCCCCTTTCCATTCTTAGCATTGTTACACCTTCTGCAAAGTGGTTTTCTTTTATCCCTGCCAGGACCATTAGTTTGACTGGAATTCCCCAAGTGTAACAAAGATATTTCACTCTTTGAATTACATCCCACAGACAAACAATTCATTTTCAAAGCCATTAATTATCAAATTTAAACTATAATGAAGATTGTCTTTTTCCTCAACATCCCAATTTTTGGCTTTTTTCTCTTTCTTCTGTGTTATTTTTTAATTCAAGAGCTTTTTTCAGATTGATTGCTTTTGATAGGGGAACTTAAACCTGTAGCCTTCTCCTTAAAAAAAGCCTTTTTTACAGACATGCCGTGGTTTGGACACTGGACGTTACTGCAAAGCTACTAAGGCCCCCAGTGCTGCATATCCTACCGAGAAAGGCTTCGGTGTGCTCAACAAGGGCAAATACTGCTGTTATAGATATATATTAT
>VWPU01013457.1:0-59442 GCA_013398955.1 Callaeas wilsoni
CTCCCCTCTGTTGGTCCAGGACCTTCACCACAACAATAAAGTGTTTCCTTTCAGTGATAAAGAGCTGATAATTTGAATGAGTTGCTTGGGGACACTGAGCAAGCCTGCCTAAATACACTTTGGGAAAGGGTAACTGGTGAAATTAATTCAAATTCACTGCGCTTTATGCTCAAAGGTCATAGAAGTCAATGCCGTGGCATGGAACAGGACTGCAGTTTCTGACCAGAGAAACCATTTCAACAGGGAGCTTGCTAAGCTTCAAAGTGCACCTACATAAAGTCAAATATCAAATTGATAGGTATAATGTCAAATGATAGCAGTGGGCTACACTTATCAATGCCAGGCCTAGATTTTTTCCTTTTTCGTTTGGAGAATACTGGCTGCAAAAATAAACAAACAACAGCAACTAACAGAGTTATATACATTTGAAAGCAGTTGCATAGCAACATCATCAGAGCTATCTTCCTCCTCCTTGGAAATTTATTACTGTCAGAGGGACTGATAGGATTAATTACCTGTTTTGCTACCTTTTCTCTCTCATGTACTTCAGAATTCACATCTGGAAAAAATGGGATTTTTCAAAACGTATTTTCAATTTCTCTAAAAAACCCAAACTCTTATCACACTAAATACAAAGCAAAACATGTCAGAGATGCAGAGGCTACAGCCATCACACTCGGTTGGTGATTATAACAGTCAAGTGGAAACATACAAGGCTGGTCTCCAGTCCCTGCCGTAATCCTGAGCATGAATTTTCCAAATCAGAGGTAATAAATTCAATGGACTATTGAATAAGGAAAATTAGTCATATAATTTCCCACAAATTATGTGTACGCTACTCATTATTCATTACATTATTATGCTATTGTATTTCTGAGTAATATGGAACAGATGTCTCTCGCTAAGATTTTCAGCTGAGAAAGCAGCCTATCAAAACTGGAAAACAGATTCTATTAATAACTTTGGTTTTAACAACCTTACAGTTTTTGTAGAAAAATAACGTAATAGTTCATTGAAAATTCTTGTCTAATTATTAGTGAAGATTTATTCCCAGACCATGAGTGATATTAAACTTCAGTAAACAGAGTTTACATGTGCCTAGCATGGAAAATGAAGAGCTTGTTTCTTAATTGTTCTGGATCAGAACACCAAAGAAGTAAAGGATGTGGACCTGTTAGACTGAGTCCAGAGAAGAGCCACAAAGATCAAAAGGCTGGAGCACCTCTCCTATGAAAACAGGCTGAGAAAATTGTGGCTGTTCAGCCCAGAGAAAACAAGGCTCAAAAGAGCTCAGAACAGCCTTCCAGCATCTAAAGCACCTACAAGTGAGATGGAGAGGGATATTTTACAAGGGCGTGTAGTGATAGGACAAGGAAGAATGGCTTCAAACTGAAAGAGGGTAAGTTTAGACTTTACATTAGGAGGAAATTCTTTACTATGAGGGTGATGAGATACCAGCAGAAGACCCAGAGAAGTTGTGGATGTCCCTTCCATGGAAGTGTTCAAGGCCAGACTGAACCAGGCTATGAGCAACTTGGTCTAATGAAAAACATCCCTGCCCATGGCAGGAGGTTAGAACTAAATGGTCTTTAAGGTGCCTTCCAACCAAACCTATGGTTCTATGATTCCATGATTGCGTTCCATGGATTCTGTTGCAACCACCATCAGCAGATGATCAACACCGGAGTTTGGGGACTTTGGATCTCTGTTCATATATTGTTCACATGCAGGCATCAGTTGAAAATATCTTGTTCATTGGCTACATGAGTAACTGAGAGATCTTGAGCCACCTAAAGCAAATAACATTCATAGGTATTGTCAGCAAAACTCAACTTCATCATTCTCAGGCACTAACATTTGTGCATGTTTCATTGTAAATTGCAGAGACTCCTATATTAGGCTAACATGCTAAGTTTCTCTATGAACTACTCTTCATGACATAGGAAGTCCTGAGCACTGTGGACAGTCATCAATGCACAGCGGATTTAGCCTTTGCTGCTAAACTTCATTGATTTTAAAATACAACAGACACAGAAATTAATGTGATCTTCATTATCCTTTTATTCAATTATTTTTTTAAATATTAGATGACAATCTTAATAATATGACAAAACAAAAATTTAAAAATTAAAATACATTGATTTATTTTTAAAGACAGAATTAAAAATGAAGGGAAACAAAATAAAAAATGAAGGTTTGAAGATTTAAATGTTTAAATCATGTTTATTAAAACAGCATTTCATGTCTATCCAAGTAACTGGTTTTTTTATGAGCCATAATTTGTTGATGGCTAAAAAAGAGAGTTTTACATACAGAAGTGTGAGTCTATCACGTGAAAGTAAAATATTCCTGATGTAAAGAATCAGGACATACTATTAGTCCCTTGCTGCTGTATTCTGCACAGTTTTCTTCTGTGGATTGCTAAAGTGTGAAATACAAACCAATCTCTATGATTTGCTTGGAATATTTCTTCCTACATTCATAAGACAAACAACATCATCCATCCATGTCCTAGCTGGTCAGCTACTTGATCCTTGGGCTAGTCAAAAGTATATAATTTGACTGAATATTCTTGCTTTTGCGATTTTTCAAACCAAGCCCCAACATATAGGTTTGCCTTAAAAAGCCTTTCAATTTCACTTCTTAGCCAAGTGTTATCTTGCTTCTGACTCCATTCAACAGATCTACCAGGACATTATTTTAATCTTAAAAAGTTCTTTCTGAAGTATCTTCACAGTTTATTTTTATATCGTTTTCAGGTAAATACAACTGTGCTCTGAATACAGCAGTACTGTGTATCCATAACTGCGCAGAAATAGATCAAAACCACAAATTCAATAGATATTTTCTAATATAACTTTCAAGAGAAAAGGTCTAAGTAATTAAAAAGGAACTGCATATATCTGGAAAGAACTGGGCAAAGATGTAATAAGTTCTACTCAGTTTCAAAAAATAACATAATGAACTGCTTAGCTCCAAATCTCTTTGAAATTGTGGTAAATGAGTACTGACAACTTAAAATACTCTTTAGATTTACCAATTCTAAATCAGTTTGCATACAACACATTTTGTTACTTATATCTATATGGCTGTTTCTTCTATTCCTGTAGATCTGCAAGGTTTTACAATTTAAATAAATTGTATTTGCTCTCCACAAATGATCTGGAGAACTCAGATGAGCAATGCCAAACTTAAATGCAATGCCTTACATTTAAACTTCAGAATACGACAAATCTTTCTGATGCATGTCAGTGCTCAGAGTCTGGTGGTATTCCTCAGACTAGGCCTTCAGAATGAGGTTAGTTCTATCACCTGCACATCATCTGCACATTCTGATAAAAAGCCTTGCAAGCACTCTATACTGTCACAGCAGGCCGGAACACTGTGATTCAAAAACAAACAACCAAACAAGCAAACAAAAACACAACCAAAAATTTTTTTAAAAAAAAAAGAAAAAAGCAAACCAAACCGAACCAAAAATAAACTAAACAAAAAAACCAACCAACCAACCAACCAACCAAAAATCCAGTAAAAATGGTCTTGTGCAATGAAAGCAGTTAGTGGACAAACTGTAAAAGAGTTCACAAACTTTCAATCTTTCAACTCTCATAAATTTAAATATGGGGGAAAAAACCCCAGCAAAATAACTATTTGCAGAATGAAGACTAAAATACACTTCCAAAGGGAGCTTTCAGCACTCACATTGCATTGTTCCTTTGTATTCAGAGTGGCCTATGAACTGCTGAGAATGCAGGAAAATATGTGAACCAAAGGACAGTGTGGGATAAGTAACATGACACTGTGGGACGTGAATAATGGAATATTATTTCTTGCCTGGCAAGTGCCATTGGTGCAATGAGGTATGAAATAATACTTCATTTTTCACACACAGTAGTGTCTTGTTACAATTATGATTTTGTTGTAAAGTGTGATTTTAAAAAGTGTTTGTATATGTTAAGAAATAGGGTTCATAAATTACAACCAGTCCTTTTTGTGATAAGGTGACTCAATTTCTAATGTCTATTTTTAATGACAGTTCAGCATGTCTGAATAAAAAAAGGCATAGGCAGTTATAACTTCTAAAATTCTCTTTCCCTCTCAATGGCCATTTTTTCCCTTTCTTAAAGTGTTTCTTTTTTACTTTTTAATATTTTTAAAAAATAATCTCTGGTTGTTTTATTGAGATAGACCATGTCTCCATCTTTCCATAAGTACATACATGTGAACATATGATGTTGAGGCTCAGTCTTGAGGTGGTCAATTAGCCTAAGTCACTGAAGCCATCCTTAATTACTGACCTTATCATCTTTACTCTCACCAAACTGACCAGTATTTGCTTCATATTTCATGAGCTTGATTCTGAGTTCTGTCTCAAATTCCTTGCAGATCTTTCCAGGTATTAATCCACAAAATACTTCTCTGTAATTACTCTGTATGTCCCCTCTCCTAGATATTTTTCTGCTTATAGGCACTAGAAAGAAAAAGTGAGGCACAAAGGGACACTCAAAATAGACAAATCTATGGTAACCAATTTCTTGTGCTTGAAGACTAATTTGTATCTCCGTAATCTCCAGCCATTTTGGTGTGTCAAGGTCAAGGAAGTAAGTAGTGAAAAACCAGGCTTATATGAAAAAATTCGGCAAAGCCTGCAGGCTCTGAGAAAACTGTTACTAAATATCGTCCTCAAAGATTTAGCAGTTACAGTTGAAGACAAGCCTTATGCAAAAGATGGCCTGTGTAACATCCTGTGGGGTTCTTGCAGGGCTCACCTTTGGCAGATGGCTGATACACTCGGGTGTAGACACAATGGGTGAAGGAAAGGCAGAAAACTATCTGGGAGGACGTCTGCCTCAAAAGGTTGGGTTTGAAGAGCAAGACAATCAATGGATTAAGCAGTTACCAGAGGGTTACTAAGGGTGGTGCTGTGTGGGTGTGAACTGGGGGGAGTACTAACTTTGGTTGATTAGCAATAGGAGGGTGTTGAGAAATTTGTGTGTTAGTGCTCCACTGTATCTGGGATCTTCTTTTGGTTGACCCTGAATGTATAGTCCTGAGTCTCAAATAATTACATCATTAATAAATGAAATGGCTTTAACCGTCATTTGCTATGACAATGTGAATTTAGTAGTTTTTCCCTGCTGCACAATATGTAGTTTCTATCCAGCCTGAATTCTGTCCAACTAGCCTGGCAGCCATGTGATCCACATCAACTAAACAGAGGCTTTCTATGCAAACTTGTGTAAGACTGCTAAGCACAGCATCTCAGCCTGTGAAGATTAAAGGGAAAGGAAATAATCCATGCTAGGGGGAATATCTGTGAGAAAAGGGGCATATACGTGCCTACAAAGGATTACAGGCTGGAGGAGGAAGAAATGAGATGCATGAAAGGCTGTAACCTTTCAGGAAGGGAAAATAGTGCTATGATAATAATAAAAAAAAAATTCAAAAGGACTTTTTTTAAAAGGGGATAAAAAAGGACTGCTAATAATCTTTCATAATGGCTCATCTATTCCTTGAATTAGGCTTCCATAGAATCGTTCTGGCTTTGAAAAAAACAATATATTCAGCCTGTGCAGATCCAAACCAACTGTCCTGTTTCTAGGGACAGCTACTCATTTCTTTCTTCTCTGTTCTTTGAAGGATTCCACAGAAGGATCAGTTCTTGTCTTCAGAGAAAACCCCAAGCCTATTGGCCCACAGTATCACTGTGATATTTGGTGATATAAATTGGTACCAGTTTCCTTGATCACTATTGCCAAGTGTGAAAATATTTGGCTATGTGATGCTTAACACTGATGATGAACCACTGCTAAAATGACCAGAGTTTTCCTCTTTGTGTCATCCCATAGACAAAATGCAGAAGGGAAATTATAAATAATTAATTCTTGGCAGTTTCAACTGTCTAAAATTACACTAAGACAGAACTTACATTCCAAATTTATGCTAGTAGAGAGCTTGCTTCACTTCAGGAGGATGTGTGTCTTGCTAGATAAAGCCCAGTTTTCTATATAAAAGGGGATTTCTTCTGGGATATTTAATTAGGTTGAATACACCTTGAATTACAATAAAAATTCAAGCACAATGAATCCATTCAGTTCTATTTCTAGTGTTTTCAGGATTTCACTCTGATCTGTGAAGCCTACATTGAAATACTCTAGGGCTTGGGACTTGTGCGTACAGTTTCACTTAATTATAGGTGGAATTATGTGCTTGAATTCATATAATACACATCTTGCTAGAAAAAGTTCTTTCTGAAACTCTGTCTTTATAAGCCTTGGAAGGACTCATGAGGAACATTCAGCTACTTCCTGAGAAGATTAACTTAGAATATTTCTTTACAACTGGAAATTTATGCACCAGCTTGAGTCAAAATGACAAGAGAGATCCCAGGATATTCTTTGGAATATATTTTAATAGCACAGTTACATGGAGCTTCACATTTAGAACAACATAATATCAGAATGATTACTAAATAAGGCATTTTTCATGCATGCAACAAAACAAATCCCTTTTAGATTGTGTCATGAAAACTAAATTTATTGATCTAAAAACTTTTGTAAATGTTGCATTCCTGCATAAATTACATTTTCTTGTATTGTTCCTATTACAAAGGGAAGATGAACTGCTTTGAATAAAAGTGATAGCGTACAAATGAGGCAAACTTACACTTAGGCTAAAGCTCTTTTGATTACCCAGAAATAAGTGAGGAAATATTTCACTTAATGCACAGTAGATATGACAAGCCTCTGGTGTCTCTCCCAAGCAGACAGGGTGAATTTGTATTAGTCAGGGGATTTTATTCATTCACCTTATTGTAAATGCAGAGGTTTGGAAAAACAGTATCTACAAGTCTTGTAAGGAGCTTTAGTCTGCCTCCTTATTCTTTAATTCTCATGCAGTTTAAATGGGAGCAGAGATGCTCTTATGTAAATTTCATTTAATTACATTGCAGTCTTTTGAATCTAATTGGTCATATTCAATTTGTCCAAGGAATTGGTGGCCATTACCAAAAGGTAGATGCAACGATGGCTGTTATTTATTTGAATTATAAAGCTGCAGTTAGAGCCTCATTTCTGCACTAGTCAGGAATTTTTTCTCAAGTGTATGTACACAGCACACACACATACATATATATGCACATATGCAACACTTGGGCTCTCCCCAAACACTACAATTTTCTGTCATAGACATACATATTTATTACCAATAGAAACTAAAGCTGTGTAATTAGAAGGTGTTTTAATGGAAATCCATTCACATATTTGACACGTCTAATAATATTTCATTTTGTAGAAAATAGCATTTTCATAAGATCCTATGAATAAAACTGTTGCTATCATGGTATTTTCCGTGGTATTACCACAGGTAAGTATGTACAGTAAGAAAGTGGCCCTTGTTTTCTTTCCCAATCTTCAGTTTCTTCAATGAGATATTTTTCAACCCAAAACTTATGATAGGAAAAATGAACATGTTACAACCATTCAGGTAATATTTTTTTGCAGTTTGATCCAGTGTTTGAAGCACTTAAAACAAAGCATGCATCTTGCTAATTACAGTGTGCATTGCATACAGTTAGCTTATGGGTAAATGCTTTGCTGCATATCAAAGCAGTATTCATTTTCAGACAAGTAGGATAGTCTTACAGATGCACAAGCATTTTAATTGCAGTTAATCAATTTGTCCATAGTCTTATTCACTGCTAATGTCCACACTCTTATTCACTCACCATATATAATACAACATAATTAAGAGACCGATTTTGAATCCTGGTATTTGTCCAAGTAAATGAACTTCTCTGTCAACATATCTTAATGAAGGGTGTGACTAGACTTTACATAAACTTAGCAAGGGTGTATTAAACATTGATCACCTACTGTGCTGAAGCAGATCATGTGTTCATTTAATCTATTATTAAATTAGCTCTTTATTTTAGGATTAATGTTTTTGAGCACTTGAATACAAATTTTACTGTAACTAAGCCACTTGTAACTTTAGTTTTAAGTGGAAAACCAGTCAGCAATAATCTATCATTACAGTCCTAAGCTATAAAAAAGGTTTTTTTCTGTAATATTTCCACATTTGTATATTTTGTATGCAATTTCAAAATTATACAATACTATGAATCAAAAGTTCAACAAAATACTTTGGAACATGATTGAAGGATTCCATTCTTAAGAATCAGGACTGGATCAGTGACAAAACCTTGCAGGGCACACTGAACGTTTGACAAATAAAACACAGAAATCTTTTTCCAGTTTACTAAAACGGTGATCATGAAGTATACATTAAAAGTTATCTTCAAATAAACTACCATGGGACTGAGCCTGGGGATGTTCAGTCACATTTGCCCAAGTTCTTATCTCCAAGTACATGCTGCTTCTCCCTGTCAGCAAAGCCAGGACATTATTTGTTCAAATCATCCCAGTGTCAGAAGCCTCCATGCAAACCCAAACCTGGAAATCTGTCTCCCTATTCCCTTCCTTTCTCCCCATCCCTTTCCCTGTATTTTAGAGAGCACACACTGCTGATTTCCTGACCTTGAGTGAGCTGTCACACTGTATAACTGACCTGGGTGATACTCGAAGGACAGCACACTCTTGATGTGCTTAGAATAGAGTACCAAAAGAAATATGAAGTGTTCCTGTAATAAGTAGCTGGATAGATCTGAAATAGTTTCTGTGAGCTTTGAAATATTGTCTGCTTTATACTGGCTTTCCAAATTTTTCACATGATCATACCACATGGTTGCATAGTCATGTCCTGTAGCTATTTCTTTCTTAATAACTTTCAAAATTATTACTCAAATCTAACCAATGGGATAGAGGTTTCAAGGATGCTAACATAATAAGAATAAGAATAAGAATAAGAATAAGAATGTAAAATATATTTACTGCTGTGCTTAGTGAAGAAAAATGCTAGTAATCTGGTACAAGCCTATAAGACTCCACAAAGAGGGAGTATTCAGTGGTCTCTACTTTTCTCAGTTCTTCTCACAGAGTTTTGTTTACCACTCAGGGAGGAAGAAATTAAAAACAAAAAGCAGCATAAGGCTCAAAACTTCTTTTCTGTGGTGTTGTAGCTGTAGATTTAAACCATCTAATTAGACACCTTCTAAAAGAATGTATTAAACCAGCACTTCGGGAGCCAAAGAGCTTTACCAATTTTTATACCTTCCTGACAACGGCCTTAAAGAAAGAATGAGAATCAATGGACTCAACGACCTAATGGACCTGTCAGTTCTCTGAACATCTCTAAGAGCCACGATCTAGACAAGTGACCAAAGATAGTGAAAGGAGAGAAAAACAAAGGCACCAGAGAGAGGAGACTGAAATCTCTTCTGAAGTATTTCAACATTTTTTTTCCTTTCTCCTTTTCTACTGTGTTTTCTGCCTCTGTCTCTTGACTGTTTGTTGTAGTTTAGTTCAAATTACTGACCTATTTACCACAATTAACACAGGTTACTATAATTAAATTGTGAAAGGATCACGTATTTTTGTTTCTCAGGCACTCAATAAAGGAACCACATCTTTAAGTTGAAGTGCATTGTGATTACAGTACTTGTTGTGTTTTAACTGGGCATCTAAGCCCCACACAGATGCGCAATGAGTCCCCCTCGGTGGGTTGAGGGAGAAACTCAAAAGGGTAAAAGTGTGAAAACATGTGAGTTGAGATAAATACAGTTTATTGGGGAAAGCAAAAGCTGTGGTCCCAAGCAAAGCAAAACAAGGAATTCATTCACCACTTCCCATGGGCAGGCAGGGGTTCAGCCATCCCCAGGAAAGCAGGGCTTCACGCGTCACAGTTACTTGGGAAGAAAAATAACTCCACCACTCCAAATGTCCCCCCTTCCACGATCTTCCCCTAGATTATATGCTGAGCATGATACCATATGGCCTGTAACATCCCTAGGGGCATTTGGGGTCAGCTGTCCCGTCTGTGTCCCCTCCCAACTCCTTGTGCACCCCCAGCCTCCTCGCTAGCATGCTGAACAGAAAAGGCCCTCACCCTTTAAGCACTGTTCAGCAATAGCTAAAACATCGGTGTCTTATCAACAATGATTTTGTCACAAATCCAAAACACAGCACCAAGCAAACCGCTATGAAGAAATCCTTTAAATTTTTAAAGACAAAGCGGAGTATAGGTTTTCTGGCACTTAGGCTCTAATGTCAAGCATACTTTTGTCTACAGAGACAGAAGAGTGTAATTGTGTTCTCATTCTCTGCTCAGAGTAGTTTCTTAGAAGATCAAAACAATGCTTGCCTTATAATTAACAATGAAACTACAAGAAAGCTTTTTGAAGAAAATCTGCAATTTATACATTTTCTTGGATAGAATAAACTTTTTCTTCATTGATGTAACTTTCATCATTGTAATGTCTTTGTTACTCTTCCTAGCGAATACCTCAGTGATGCACATGTACCATCCTCTCTGAAAGCCATTCCTTGAAGAACACTGTATTTCAGGCAAAAAAAAAAATTGGCATTTTCTGCTCTCCAGCAAGATGCTGATAAAATAACCTCAAACCACATAAAAGAGTACTTCTATCTCAAGAAAAAAAAATTGGCAAAGAAAAATCCCGTCAAGATACAGAAATGTGCTCCTTGCCATCTCCTTTTTTTCTACTACACCTGTTACAAATCTTTCTTTGCCTCTGACTTCCGTTCTGAACTCCACTGTAATTATCTGATCATTAGCAGTGAAGTGAAAATATTTTCTTGATTGGATTTAGAATTTGGTCTCCCAACACTAGCTCTTCACACATATGAAGAGATCACTGTTATTTCTACTCTGATACTATGCACATTTTAGAACTTTTGAGAAAACCCAAACCCTTCTCATCAGTTTCAAAAAGTGACCTGGTCTGAGCTAGATACAAACAAAACCTTATTTCATGTAGATAACCCAGCCAAGATCTTGACTGTATAAAATAAAATTTCAGGGAAGGAAACATTATCTTCAAAAAGGCAAACACTCTACACTTTTGCTTTGTTTGGTTTTCCTTTGCATTTCTCAAGCTTCTTTGTGATAAAGCCAGGCTAATTGAATTACTCAGTTTCTTGCATTATTCAAAATCTATCCCTGCCACAATTCCAGTCTGAAATCTGTACTGGTGTACAGAGCAGACCACAACATTCTGCTCATCGGTGAATGTCTCTGCATTTCTACCTGACCTTTTCAACTCAAGCACAATAGAAACAAATCAGACAGAAGATATTATTCTTATTGATAGCTGATCTATACAGTGGAATTTCACTCATTGCAGGGGAGAAGATGAACAGAGAGCAGTAGTAAAGGAATAGGAAAATGGAAAATTAATATATGCATACGGAGCACATGTAACTGAAAGCAAGAAACTGACATATTGTCATCTTCCCTAGAAAGGATCTGTGGCAAAACAGAAATGGAGGTAGGGTATGAAACAGACTTGTCACTCCAAACAGAAATACCAAATAGAAATTTTCTGCATGGAAGGAGAGGTTAGAATTAATAAGGGAAATTATAATTAGAGTATCAGCAAAGAGAGAAAGGGCAGAGGCAGAGATGGATTAAGATAAAATAAGAAAACCAGAAACAAAGGAATAAATAAGAAGAAATACATGAATAGAGAAGATCAGAATGCAACATGCAAATACCAAGGACAAAATGCTGACTGGGATACAGAAATGAAACTACCAAAAAAAAAAGGGCAAATAAGAACTAGTAAGAAAAATATGTTTTGAAGGATAACTAGATAAAAATAACAGAGCTTAAGAAAAAGACAGAGAAGCATGGAAAAGAATGCTTTTTACCAAAGGGAAGGGATGCTAAATATTCCATGTGCTGCTCAGCTGCTCTCACAACCTAATGCAACAATATTCAGACAACAATATTTTGGGTAAAAGGAGAAAATTGGAGCTAAACATCCCAACACCATTGAAGCAAAAGGTGATGCACATGAATATCCAGCAGAGCAATGTAGCGCTTAGCAATTTCCTCCTCTGTAAGGCATTGATTTAACAGTAGTGAATAAAAAAAAAAGAGGAAATAGGTTTGAGTTATAGCTAGAAAGGTATTATTTCTCTTCGGATATGTGATTCACAGTTCTTAAAACTCTAGGGGAACTGAAAATTTTTCCTCCTTATACAGGTTTGGATTATAGCAATGCATTCAATGTATAGAGCATCTGTCAGCCAAAGTCCTTTCATCTTAAGGGAAATCTGAGACTGTAGTAGTTACCCTAAAGGCAGAGGGAATAGAGCAGACCAATGCCATATCAATTATACGGTTTCTCAGAGGGATCCATTACAAGCATTCAAACTCCTTCAATTCTACTTCATAAAGGCAGTCTGCGTCAAAAGCTGAAAGCCACTGGTTGAATTCTTGAATTCTAAGCTGCAGATCTTCACTCTCAAGGATTTGGAGGAGTGAAGTATGTCTGATGCCTCCCATAGTGATGAAGAATCTTCTCTGAAGTGTTAACAATCGTGCTGCATGTCCCTCATTTCTCTGTTTTTGCACAATTCATATGCAGGTAATGATGGATAAAAAATGCAGGGACAAACAGCTATACCTATAGCACTGGTTTTCACTTTTTTTTTTCCCCACAAAAAGAAAAGAACGAAGCCAGTGAAAATATTTTTATACTTTAGTTTGAATTTAAAATGCTTTCTTTTTTCCCCTCCTTGGGCTGTGCTCATTAATAATGATGACTATCTGTTAAAAATCAGGTCTTTATAATCTTTCACATAACTCTGTTGTTCAACTGTTGGTGAAGTACCACTAGGAACTTTATGTGGGTTACCAATCTATCCAGAAGGAGGAGGAAGAATGTACTCTGAGGTAGGTAGCAAGATCCCTGTGCTGTCCTTACACAGCTAGGGAAATGGGAAAGGTCGCACTACAACAAAATAATTTAGGCTGGAGAGGACATCTGGAGGTCATCTTATCTGTTCCCTGCACAAAGCAGGATCAACTTAAAAGTTTGATTCCATTTCTAAGGGCTTTGTCAAGTTACTCTCTGGATAAATCTAAAGATGTAGACTCCATAGCCTCGGGCAACATTTTTCACAACTTAACCATTTTCTTGTAGAATGTATTTTTTCCTCCCTTGAGTTAGATTTTGTCTTGCTACAGCTTGAGCCCACTATGTCTTGTCCTTCTACCATACACATCTAAGCCAAGGTTGTCTCCATTTTCTCTATAACCTCTCCTTCCAGAGTTAAAGACAACAGTCAGGTCTTCCTTTAGCCTTGTCTTTTTCAAACTGAAAAGTATCAGTCCTCTCAGACTCTATTTGTGCGTGATATGCTCACGTAAGTATCTTGACAGTCCTCCTCACTGGAACCGCTTCAATGTCGTTCTTGTCTGGGGAGCTCAGCACCAGACACAGAACACCCCGTGTGGTCTCACCAGCTCTGAATAAACAGGCAGTCATTCTGTATAGGCTCTGACCACCTGCCTCACTGACACCATAACTCTCCATTGGAGTTGGATGATGTGGATATGCACCTTTTCCCCCCAGAAAGTTGCAAAAACATTGCTCATGAAAGAGAACAGTGTTATGGGAACTTTGCATTGGCAAAAAAGCACAAAATCAAGGAGGATGATCCCCAGAATTCAGGACCAGGACCATAAAATAGGAAAAGGCATCACCATTGGCTAAGTCCAGATTATCACTTTTATGGTTCATGAAAAAATTTCCTAAGTGTAAAATTAAAGGAAGGTTGATTTACTGGGGCTTTCTAAAGATCAAAAAATTTCATTCAGTGAGAAAAAACCATAATTTTCTACAGAAAATCATTTTCCTCATAATTTCCTCCACTATTACTAAAAAATCGTGCCAGGATACATTATATAGTTCTGCTAAAGCCTGGTTCCTGAATTTGGGGCTCATACGAAAAGAGATGAAAAGGTTGCAAGAGATAAAAGAGGAGAGAGCAAGGATGTCTCCAAGAGGGGCACTAGAGACCAAGTGCAGAGAATATAACTCCTGAAGATACCATCTCATGCCAAGCCAAGTTCTCCAAAGGGCCTTGCAATTATGCTCCCTTTCTGAGTGCCCATTAAGTAAGTGACCTTTAAGTAAGTGCCTTTAAGTAAGTGCCCTTGTTGAGATCAGAACCTATCCTCATCTGCTGTCAAACTGTATTGCTGCCTGGAGCCTGTCAACATAGGAATATAAATGTTCATAGAAATCAGAGATATTCCTCTCTCTCCACCAAATTTAGCTTCTGTTCTTTGTGGTATCTACCCATCTCTAGCCTCATCAAGAGAGAGATGCCTTCATCTGTATACTTCTTCACTAATTAAAAGTCTAGATTAATGCCAAGTAATAAAATTATTTACCAGGAAAAGCTGCAGGGAACACTTCATTTTTTATGTTCTGTTTGTATTTAGTGCCAGAAAGAAAAGAGACTGGTAACACAGAACAGAAATCAATGAGCACCTGAGGCACCACTCTAAATTGGATGCAAATTGATAGAATAAGAATTAAGAGGATGCAGTCATGCAAATATTTAAACAGAGCAACTTGCCTTAATCTATAAGGAACTGTATTCTCAGGTGTTGTTGTTCTTACCTCTAGATATCAGCTCTATGTATTTTGTTAACTTTGAGCAACAGAAAAAAAAATAAAATCTCTTCCTTTGTTACAGATAGAGGGTATTGACTAAAGCTGCCTGAGAGAAAAATAGTTTTATTACACCACAAAGAGGAGAAGAACCTATTTTCCATATTTTTTTTTAACCAATCACTGCTTAAAATTATTCTTGGGATGGTTTGTTTACTTCTCTTCTCCATCCAAAAAAACCCATAGAGGTTTACTTATCAAAAAACAGTTTTCGCTAAACAATTGATAACAAACACAATTAAATTTAACCTGCAATTTCAAGTAACTCAAATTATGCCCCAAAGCTCTGTGGCATATTCACTGCTGTTCCATCAAGTCTCACTCCTCATCAAACCTTGAAGTTTTGCATTCCCCTTGGACTGCATTTTCCTTTCTGTCTTTGAATGCTATAAACACTTCCAACAGTACAAAAGTAAATAATTTTTTCATTAATAAGTTGCCTCAGAATATCAGCTTTGCTTATTTCTCTTGTAAGTTGCCAAAGTAGGATTTTTATTGTCTTTGTTAAAATGCATTTACCTTGCAAATATTCAAAATCAGTTTTGTTATTCCATTTTCTTGTCTCATTCTTACATGGTGGTACTTCTTTTCGAATAATGTGAATGCAATTTCCCTAATGAAAATATAAAGACAAATTATGTGTAATTTGTTAAACATATGCAATATGGCAATATCCTGCTGACACCATTGCACAGATGTGGAAGCAATTTAATTATCAAGATGTTATTCTCTCTGTAAAATATTGAGAGAGCTGAGAAACAAGACATACACAACACTTGAGCTTGGCTTTTTTTTCTGTTACACCTTCATAAACATCACATGTATTTAAAGATAATGAACATGGGACACAGACCAAACAAGCTTACTCAGCCCTTTGCTAGTATGACTGTTCAATCTTGATGTTAAATTTGTGTAATTAAAGTTTTAATAGTCTTCAGAATAATTATTTTTTTAAAAAATCTCAATTTCTACTTACTAGTTATAATCTCATCAAAAATTAATTTCCAAATCACGTTAAAATCTCAATGGAAACATTTATTTTCATTAAAGAGCACATATGAAGTTCAGTAACTATATTTCTCTCAAAGTGAAAACACACCCGTACATCGATGAAGCTGGACTTCAAAGATCAGACCTTATCACTGAAATCATAATCCACAATACTTGTAACTCACTCAAATGTCCTGTAAAGGAGGGGAGAAGAGGTGCAGAGAGTATACCCACAGATTATATTCATTCAGAGATGTTGGCATTCCTGAGTATAAAACACCACAGAATCATAGAAACACTTAGGTTGGAAGAGACCTCCAAGATCATCGAGTCCAACCTTTGAGTGATCACCATCTTGTCAACTAGACCATGGCACTAAGGTCCTGTCATTTCTTGAACATCTCCAGGGATAGTTACTCTACCAGCTCCCTGGGCGGCCCATTTCAACGCTTGACAACCCTTTCAGCAAAGAAATTATTCCTGATGTCCAACCTGAGCCTCTCTCTTGAGGCCATTTCCTCTTGTCCTATTGCTGGTTGTCTGAGAGAAGAGGCCAATCCTCACCTGGCCACAGTCTCCTTTCAGGTACTTGCAGAGAGTGATACAAGATCTTGCCTGAGCCTCCTTTCCTCCAGACTCGACACCCCCAGCTCCCTCAGCCGCTCCTCATCAGACTTGTGCTCCAGACCCTTCACCAACTCCATTGCCCTTCTCTGAATACACTCCAGGACCTCAATGTCTTCCTTGTAGTGAGGGGCCCAAAATGAACACAGCACTTGCGGTGTGGCCTCACCAGTGCCAAGTACAGGAGGACAATCCCTATCCTGCTGGCCACACTATTCCTGATACAGGCCACCACACTGGTGGCCCTTTTCAGGCACATGCTAGCCAATGTGCAGCCACTGTCAGTGTGCACCCTCAGGTCCTTTTCTGCTGGGCTGCTTTCCCCCAGCCTGTGGCCCTGCCTGCGGTTGTTGTGACAGAAGTGCGGGTCAGGCACATGGCTTAGTTGAACCTCACACTGTTGGCCTCAGTGTTTCATTAATGAAATGCAAGAAAATTATCTCTGCTAATAGTACAGCAAGTATATTTTTAGGAAAAAGACAGCACTCCTAGTTATATTACTGGATACAAGACCAGCTTTCTCCAGAAAGCTGACTTATACATGATTCTTTGTCAGTCCAGTTTAAAATGGATTTTGAATTCCTGCTGTCTTCAATGTCCTGGAGGCAGTGATGCAATCTCCAACTCATGAAAGAGCAGTGGTACGGTAGCAGGTAGTGATTCGTTACAAGCTATTGCCCAACTCCCATTGCTAGGACTGTGAAACTTCATTGCAAGTTAAAGCTGGCTTCTTACTGTTTGCTAAATGAGATAAATTGGAGCGCTATGAATGCCAGAATAGGAATAGGAGAAGTTGACCTTCTACACTTTGCAATTCAGGTTTCATTTGGTTCTGTGGTAGCTAATTAGCAGAAGACATCATCCTTTTTCCTCAAATCCAATGCGATATATCCGTTGTAAATGCAAGTAGAAAAGTGTTTGAGAAAGGCATTCCTGAGGAAGAGACTTGTAATAGTTCAGTTCTACAGATTTGTGTACATTAGCTGAAGCGTTATAGGGCCAGACCTTCAGCTGGCCTTTCAGCTCCATTAACTTTCAATAGCACTATAACAAATTACATGAGCTCATCGTGTGCCCCGTGATGTTTAATATCTGACAACTGGAGAAAAGTGGATTAAAGCAACATCAAAGCATACAGACTCCTAACTCTCTATATAGATCAGCATGAGTTTAAGCTTAGATTTCTTTTTTGGTTTCATCCTTCACTTACTACTTATTTCAAGCATCATACTCAAAGCCAGTGAAAAATTGCTTAGCTCACATTGGGAGTCAGTATGATTATCCAGTTATACCATAACACAATATATTAAACAGTTTTCCACTTGTTTTTCAAAAAAGAATTCTGCATTTGTTTAGAAATGAAAATATTTTTGTGTTTTAGTTTGTCATACTATAGTAGGTAGGCAAATATAAAACATTTAACTTGTCTATATTTTACTTGCAATGAGGATTCTACGTATAAAACTTATAAAACTTCAACTATCAATTGCATAAACTTTCAGTACATTTATAGAACCATTTCTGACAATACAGTACTGATCCTTGTATTGATAGTTTGATATCAGACTCGAAGTATAAACTTTCACATATACAAGTCACCAACACACAGATCTAAAAAAAAAAAAAAAAAGTAGAAAATTACACAGTGAAGGGAAGTGGTTACAAAGAAAATAGACTTGTTCCATTTAAATAATGCCTGCCTTTGCAAAGCACTTTTCCCTCCAAAATCCCAAAAGCAGTGTTTGACAACAGTAAATATATCCTGATCACAGACTGAATTAGTGTGCACCATTATCTAAGAGTTTTTTCCACAATAACAATTCAGTTATAAAAAAAAATAATAAAACCAGACAAACAAGTAACAAAATAATAACAAAAATACATAGAAACTATTTGATATCAAACTCAGTTTCTAGTATGCCCATATTCAGTATGCTAGCCAGACTGTATAAGATTGTCACAACATAGGTTTACCCTGGATTCTTCCAATTATAGTAACTGATTCTACCTTTCTCTAGCCCATCCACCCTCTCCTCTGCACCAGCAAGCATAGCAGTCATTTACTCCTGCTCCACTGAGGAACAACCATCAATACAAAAAGATGGATTGTGCCAAGATACACACCAAGCTCCTCACACTTAAGAGCAAATGTAGTGATATGAACAATGACCAAAAAAACACTATTCCCACATTAAATGAGAAAGCTGCTGTGACTGGTAACAAAATGAAGGCCAAGCAGCTTAGTGACCCAGTTACATGAAGTAAGATAATTTAAACTGGTATTTCTTTGAGTACCTTCATTCTGTTTGCACAACATTACTTACAGTGTGTCCTGGTAATAAGAAAGCAGATTAGAAAAAACAGTTCTGGGACCTTGTCATTGTAGAGAGGATTATTCCTAACAATTTATGTGCTTAGATTTCAAAATCATCAATGTGTTCCTGCTTCCCCATGCAAATTTTAATAATAGGCTTGTAATCCTTGTTTCAAGTTACACAAAGGCTGGTGGGAGAATTTGAAGCCAAGGTCAAAGCACAAGGACCAATGCATAGGAAAGTACTGGAATGCAAGCCCCATTTGGAAACAGTGAAGAAAATGGTGGTAATTAAAAAGAGTCAAAAATTGGTTATAGTTTCTTCTTCTAGATGTTTTCCTCACTAACTTATCCTTTATTAAAGCCATTTTAGCTGAAAAAAAATAAAAATGAGTCAAGATGACACTTCAAGAGTACTCTTTATCAACACTTGATCAAGAAATTACGTGGAAAAGTATTCATGATCACACAATTATAATACATCTTAACCCTATGAAGCTGATTGAAATATAACATACAAGAAAATTTGACCCAATTCGACCATTGTTAGGTGTGATTTTAAATTCATGTCGCTGGAGCAAGACAAAAGGGCAAAAAAATCTAAAGCTGAAAAAAACACTGCAGGTTTTCTAATTTTACCTGGAATAAAATTGATTTGAATAATCTGCCTATTACAAGATTCGATTTTTCAATTTTGACAAGATTCCTCACAATGTGACAGTGCTGGAGGCTGTGCTAATACTTTAAACTACAAATATGCAAGCTCGGCATCTTCCTAGGAAGTGTGCGTAGGGTTGAGGAGAATCAGGATTAGATGATATCTGCATGCAGAGGGATTAGCTACAGTCCCCCTATAAAAAAAATTCATGGCTGCTTATATTTAAGAAAAGAGTGAGGGTCACTCACCTGAATATTGCAACTATGGCAAATAAAATTGAATTAGTGACTCAAAACCATATAGTGACCATTTTTTTCACTCTCTTATGGATTAAGTCAATGTGTTGACAAGACTAGAACAATAATTTTTATATATTTTCTGTATATATCAGCCATACTCAGCTATCATTTGAACTGGATGCAAATTGTCCTCCATTTAAATCCTCACTTTTAAAATAAATCTGCAGCAGAATTGCACACAAAATTGAATTGGTAAGAGATTTATATCTCTTATTATTAACACAAAGTGCTTTATAGTACAATTCATACACTTATATTCGAGTGACTTATTAGGATATATTTTGAATCAGAATGTGACAATTTAGCTGAAAACAAGTATGAAAAACTATGTTTTATTGCATAGTGTCAATAATGAAATGGAAAAATTATTATCTTTTCTCTTTTCTAGTCTTATTTTGGCTCATGTGCTAGGAATCTCTGGAAATACGGTCTTTTAATTTAGATGACCAGCATTTCACAACTAGATTAGTAAAACCAATGAGAATGCTCTTGGCCTGTTTTCTCCAAAGAAAAAAGGAGGTCTGATATTTCCATATATATCCAAAAAATTTCTTTGGGAAACTGATGGTTCTGACATGTATCAAAAGAATATTCATACGCCTTTATGCTGGAAAGGCCATTAAATACAAATCTTTAATTCAAAAAAGGACATCAGTTTGTTTACAGGCTTCTGCACTGGCTTTCTATAGGGCATATGCATCATCATAAACTAAAGATCTTCTCAGCAAGAACACTTTCCACAAATGGAGATATTCAAAGATAATTGCACTTCACAAATGCATTTTTAAATACATTCCATAATTAGATAAAACATGTCACCCCGCCTTCTGAACTTCTGCAATGATACAGCTTACAGAATTCTCAGTAATATTTTCTTGTGAAGAAAAATTACTACGCTGAAAAAGTCCACACTTACCAGCTGGAATATCAGGAACCCAAGACAACTAACTTTTCAGACTACATCTAGTAATTGCTAATTAGAAAAGGAAGGAAGAGATAAGATTTATATTCAGCTTTGAGAGAATTTGGACCTACATTTAGCCAGTGCACGTTTCTCACTGCTGAGACTTCCTTGTAGCTCTGCTGATGGACTTTGGCAGGAAATCCCAGAGGGACCACCAGAGACTCTCTCTCCTGTGTCACTTCCATCCAGCCTTGCTGGGTGAGAAATGACTAGTGAAATTCTACATCTTATATGCATAGGCTATGAAAGTAAAAACAGTGATATTATCTGTGTTATCTAGATGGTGATGTCAGAGTCTTATGAGGTTAATCAGTGTGTGCAATCAGACTCTATTAAGCACGATTCTTAGCAGACAGTTTGGCTTCCATAGAGATAAAAACAAAATTCTGCAGGAGCAACAGGGCAATTTATTGACCACCCAAAAATATCTGCATGTTTACGTAAATTTCTGCACTTGAACAGCTTCACTAAATCAACAGGGAGTGTGTATTCATGTTTAGGAAATTAATTAAAGGTGTAAGTACCTGCAGAATCTATGTTCACATGCTTCACGTATTTTTTCCTTTCAAATGGTCACATTTTCCTGTTATTTAGAATAATGAAGTGTGCATGATATTCATAAAAATGTTATGAATTGAATAATTTTAGGAGTGTTAAAAACCTTTTAGAACACAAAATGCATCTTACAAAATATCAAGTGTTTGTGACTCTCTCACTTTTCTGTAACTAAAATATGGCTAATTCCAAATGTTGTCAAAAACCCGTCTTTTGGACTGAGAATATGAATTCCAGGTTTAAACCCAATGAGGATTACAATGAGATTTAGTAATGGAAACACTGTCAGATCTTCAGCAACAGCAGAGCTTTCAGGCACAGAAATAATACTAGCAACTGTTGTTTGCAGATGTTCTTGTCATTTTAATCATCCAGTTAACAGAATTAGCAATGATCCACAGTTGTCTTTAGTATTCTGTCTGCAAACTGTTACATTGTGAAAAGATGAAGGGAGTCATAACAGCTTAATAGAAAAACATTAGGTCTTTTTCAAATTTATCACTTACAGTACTTAAATGTGGAGTGCTGGTAAAACTAATAAAACTTTTATTTAAGGAACATTTCCCTTATATTTTTTTACTGCAATTTCCACCTAAAACAAAGACTGCTTGCCTTCTGTAACTGTTACTGCTAGATATTCTTGCACATTAATGCCCCAGCACATAATGCCAGGTTAGCTATTCTATGCATTGCAGCCATTGCCTTTAGTGCTCTCAACTGTGTGTCAAGCATATGTTAAAAGCCTTACTGAGATGCAATAGGAATGAAAATAGCCTCCACAGAGTTAAAAAAGACAAAAATATATTATTACAAACCTGGGTTTTGTTCTTCCAGTAGTCTACTCTGCACCTTTGTCTAGAAATTTTGTAGTAAATTTTGGCCTAGACAGGATCAGGTATCAAAGAATTTATTTGCAAAGAGCTATGAAAGGCACACATAAGGTACCACTGAGCACAGAAAGCCCCAATTATCATGGCTAAACTGCTGTCTGTCCCCAGGCAAGCTAGTTTTAAAACAGAGTTGCCATGTTTACATGTGGTACAGCCAAGCCACTAGACTGAAACACAAACACATTAAAGATGTGCTGTAAGTGAACAGAGAGATCATATAGCCCGAGAATTATAGCCATACTTTCATGCTTCAAGTCATCTTCCTAAATACTTACTACCATTAAAAGAGTGCCTGCAGTCCAGCCAAGAATCAGACTCCCTGTTGTGTGAAGCACACTGCAATTGCAGAATAGGACTGGCTGCTGCTTGAGGCAGGGTTTAACTGGTTGGCTCACAGACAGCTTGTTGTCCACCAGGACCCCCAGCTCCTCCACAGCGCTGCTTTCCAGCAGGTCAGCCCCCAGCCTTGGCTGGTACATGAGTTTATTCTTCCTCAGGTGCACAACCCTGCACTTGCCTTTGCTGAATTTCAGGCAGTTCTCTGTCCATCTCTCCAGCCTGTCAAGACCCTCCTGAAGGGCTGCACAGCACTCTGGGGTATTGGCCACTCCTCCCAGCTTTGTGCCATCTGCTGAGGAGACATCTGCCCCTTCATCCAAGTCATTGATGAGTAAGTTAAACAGTACTGGGTCCAGTATTGAATCTTGGGGGTCACCATTAGTGACATAATATATATCTAGGGAAAAATAAACAAAGCCATGTCTGTGCAATGCTGACCACAAAAGTAGCAGTTGCAATTCAGGACAGAGCCATTGGGATCATCAACAGCTCACTAAAATCATGAGATCTGTATGCAATAGCAGCCAAGAAAGTCAACAAGATATTTGGAAGAATATTGAGACCAAGACAATTGTATAATTTTTATGTTATATAAAACCAAGAGGTGTCCATATCCCAAACGGTGTGTGTTGCTCTGGTTTCTGCATGTCAAGGCAGATATAGCAATGTTAGAGATCAGCTGATGTGCTAAAAGCAATAAAGCAGCATGTTACAAAGAGAGACTAAAGGCTCTGGCTCTCCAATCTGGAAAGCAGATGGACAAGAGATATGATCAAAGTTTACAAAACTCATGGTGTCAGTGGCTAAGACAAATACAAAATGAAATTGACTAAATTTCACTCAGTGCAAGAATAGGGAGTGCTTGATAAAAAACAGTAGGAGTTCAATTTCAAAGAGGTAAAAGAATATTCCCTTACACAGACATGTAAGACTGAAAGTCATATTGCTTTTCAAAATGTATTAAATTTCTAGAATGTGGAGGTTTCAAAACCAGAGGAAGTTTTGAAAGCAGACAGAATCAGCAGGTTGGAAAGGAAAAAAAATCCTGAGCAGCAAATCTGAAAACAAATACCGGTAAACAATAGCAAGAAATGTATCCTCTTCCATCTGTAACATGACAGCTGTGGGTGCCAAAATGCCTACATGGAGAACAGATCACAGGAAGTGGTGAGGCTGGTGCTCTTCCTAAATAGCTTATCTTTTTGCTACTACTTTTTTCACCATTTCTGGAAGGACTGCAATTAATACAAGGTAATGCACAGACTATACAGAGCTAGCTTCCAGTACCATCCTCAAAAGCATAGTTCCCAAACCAAGGACTATCAGATATTAAACTGTTAACAGCAAATTAAAAAAGACTAGATTGATTGGATGGTATTTTTAATATTCTTAAACAAGATTAAAGCCACAATTTGATAACCTCTTAACTGAGCCATTTCTAAGGCTCCCAATCTTCAGTACCACATCGTGTAAGAGTACTGTTCTATTTTCCACAGTACTCTTATATTTATATTCATATTCATCAGTCCTCATACCTTGAAAAAACAGTGTTTATTTACACTGTGGCCTTAGTAGGTTGCATACACATCCTTTGTCTTTCATCCAATCCAAAACCCAATACTTAATCACCTCTTTTTTTCTCTGAAAGTCCTCAAGTTTTCCTTTAGAAAAAGTATAACAACACAAGTCAGACAACACCTGCAAGTTTTCCCATGTGAAACTATCCTGCTTCTAATAACTTTCCTGCTTGTCTAATTCAGAACCTCCATGCTGAATAACAATAGTCCCTTCACTTATTGAATATATCCTTATACTGTAGCCATTCTAGGGGGAAAAAAATTAACAACAGCTAGATGAGAAAAACTAAACCCTTCATTTCCAAACTTGTTGCAAATTAATGTGCTCCAAACAGACTGCTTCAACAAACATCCATGCCCCAAACACTACTGGGAACTCAGGGGAAGTTGTAGCTACACACAAACACAAGATGATTCAGGTATTCTGCCATGCCCTGTGCAGCAGGCTAGCTTGGGATTTGTACTATACATAAAAAAAACAAATGCAGTGCAACACAAATATCCAGCAGAAGCTGGAACTGTCCAATTAAACAACATCTTGTTTATACAAGAACTAATACATCTTAATTCCTCCTGGTTGGAAACCTTGCAGTGACATTGTGTAGGGACATAATGATCTTGCATATATGCTAAGTGATTTGTAGCTTCTCACCCAATGGAGTAATAATATTTAGCTCAGATATTGCTTGTCATTAGGCTCTGGTAGAATTATCCTAATGTACATTGTGGAAATAAGACATTCATAGGTGTTTGATGGCAAATTTGGAAGGCTGAGGTATTTAAATTATGACTATGCATCTTATTTTACCACTGGATTGTGACTTGAACTCTACATGGTTAAAATCTTGAACAAAATGCACTTGCAGCTGTATATATAAATTCTTTGACTTAGTTGAGAGGTCTCATGTACTTAAAACCTTTTATGAAGTGCAGCTTTAGCCTATTAGAAAAGTCAACTCTCTGAAGCTTTGAACTTTTGAAAAGAATCTGTAATCTCTTTATGTTGCTATACACTTGATCTGATTGAGTGTTTACAAAGGAAAAATATAGATCCAACATTACACTGGAACAAAATCTGTGATTTTGCTATTTCCCCCAGAAAGGACAACAAAACCAGGAATTCTTTACACTTTCATACCCTGTCAGGAGAGCTATGGGCAAATGCACTCAAATTAGCCTGAACACAGGCAGAAGTTGAATTATATGAACTGTGTTTGGCCACCTGTCAAAAGTATGTTATACACTTACAGAAAATATTTTTCTTTTCATTTTTGTCTTTGATACTGCAACTCAGGCAGTCTATCACTACTTTAGTATTTTAAATATATGTTCTGAAACTGAGTGGAGATTCCCTGAATATTAAGAAGTTAGAGGAACAATGTTGAGTGCCAGTAACAATTGATCTTCTCAACTTCTTTTAGTAGAAAAGCATGAAAAGATAGTCTCCTTAAGTAGTAAAAGAGGATGCTTTATAATAAAAGTGTGTATAAACCTGATTTTTTTCCACTTGCTAGAATTCTTCATTGTCCTAACTTCCTTTCTGAGCTGAAGCAAGTAGTACCCATCATAGATGATAGCTTATCTGAAGACTAGTTTACCCTCCCTGTCAGTATTACAATAGTTCTTTGAAGAGCTCATGGTGCTTTAACCTTATAGTTAAATTAAGAATTTCACCTGACCTCAGAAAAAAAAACAATAAAATAGCTCAAACAAACTAGAAATCTGGGGTTTGTGCTCCTTAAAGCCAACACACTGGGAAACTCTCACGAAATGCCAGGTAAGGTCATTGAGGTTCTGTACTCTGTTCTCCCTGTGAGGCTCTTGCATACTGCATACTATGCATTGACTGAGCCAGTTCTTTATCCTCAGCATCCTACTGCAAAAAATTAAATAAAGAGAAAATAAAACCTTCCAAAAATGATTTAAAAGTATTTATATTTACGTTATAATTATACTGAGTTGCTTAATTTCTTTTTAACTAAGTATATTTAAATACCTCCATAAAAGATAAGCATTTTGTTCTTACTGTAACATCACTTGACCTGGCAGGTTACCATTCTTGCCTGCAAAAATCCAGATATTCTTACTCAAAGCCAAATCACTGGCATTTAATTAATAGAGAGAAACTTTGTTTCACCAGACAGGTTTTATATAAAATATGATCTCCTAGGTCTTTGTTTTATATCTTATGGAAATATAAAATGTGCTATGCACTTTGATTCAAATACAATCCATGGCTTACAAAACATATCACTGTTTAACAATGAGTAATGTGATGGAAAAGATAAAATAATGTTCTCTAACGAGCATCAGCGAATCACCAGATAAGGAAGTAGTGACATATGAATCTTCCCTTAATCTTATAGAAAACTACAACTTGATAGAGAAGGATCACATGACACAAACACATCATCTGACATTTACTTCTGGTTTATCATAAAATATTTGCCCCTCTTATACAGTAAGAGTTGAACCAACCTGGAGCTAAAAAGAAAGGAGGGAACGAGAGTAGTCCCCTTACTCTCATGTTCGACACAGACAGCAAGAGCAGAACATCCTTGAACATCCTTTTATGTGTTTAATTTAAACTTGTTAGGTCATTGATAAGTGTCGCTGCTTTAGGGTTTGTATTGCTTATCAACAGATTTATCAAATGTTCACTAAAACTTTAACTCTTAAGCAAAGAAGAATAAATCAGTCAAATATTTTTGGAAAAAAACCCAGTAAAAGTACACATTATTATTTTGAAAAAAAAGAAAAACAACAAAACTAGAACAAAACCAAACCAAACAAAAAAAATTTAGTATTTCAGATAGCTATTCCAGAGAAATCTTGTGTACTACCCTCTACCCTTCATTTGCAAAGATAATTGATAAGAAATTATACTTCAAATTTTCCATGCACTTGAACCATTTTTAGTTTAGAACTATTCTCTATCTTCTCCTTGATTAACTTAATAGCTAGCAGTTTTTATGGCAGCTATTGTAAAAGATCCTGTTATTCTTGTTATTCTACTTGCTGGTATTAATAAGAAAATTGAGATAAAGTTGCATGTAAAATAACCATTACTAGGGATAACTCCTCACTTTAGAATGGATGACTGTCATTCTTAGATATAACCATTACTTCCAGTAACCTTATGTGAAAGGCGGGAGAGAGAAATATTTAACTATGAAGAAAAATGCAATTTTCAATCACCAAAAAAGATGTAAACTGAAGGTGATTCTACATTCGCTGTGGAAAATTACAGTACATAAAACTACTTGCATGATTTATCCCAGGAGAATGTGGAAAAAAGCTTTCAATCTTGTGCATTCTCCATTAAATAATCATTTAAGTTTTGAAAAATTGTGAATGATCTCTTCTGTGTTTCCAGTATGGCAGAAAATAATTCAAGCCTAAATTTCGGTGGTTTATCTGAAAAGTACTTTTGAAAATGATTACCTGGATTTATAAATATGATGAAGAATTTGTTTATTGACATCACTAAGACTTGCCTTTTAAATCCTGTTTATGTGTTTGTCCAAACTTGAACAGTTGTGCTTTTCCAGAATATTAGTAACTGTTCTTGTTATGACTTACAAAGGCAAAGAAAAATATTACAGTATTAAAGTGTACATTTTTAAATCCAGGATGTCAGAAATACATCATTGTGGACTTCACATTGCTCAAATGTTAATCAATGAATGGCAGAACTCCTGTTGATTACAGAGAAGAGGAAGAAATTCCTTTAAACATATTCTCAGTTTAAAGTGTCTATCTATGCACATGTATTCGTTTCTATTTTAAAACAGAGTATAAAAGCAATAAAAAGCACAGAACAGAACATCTACAGATGCCACCGCTGTGTGTGTGGTACGCCTTTTGCTGCCCTTGGCTGCGGAATTGGATCGAAAATTCACAGCAGAGTCAGCTGGAGTAACAGAGGGCTTCTTGTGAATGACAGGACATATCACTGGGTTGACTCTTGGTGAATCTCAGATTGGGAAGTTTGTCATGCCTCTTACATGGTATCTAAGGCCTCTGCAATCCCTACTGTAAGCTCCTCAAGCAAGTGTCTGTTATTCCATGTATCACATCTGGAACAGAGAAAACTCTTCTCTGTTGGCTCTTAGGCACCAGTGTAACATGAACAATAGGAATAACATATTACAAACGAGGTAACAGCTGTGCTGGGGAGGCATTTAATGCCTGTGGAAGTAAAGTAAGGGCCACATTATCTAAGACAATCTTTCCACTGAAGTCAATTTTAGAAACTGCATTTTGTAATGTGCAATATACACCTGTTTTGATAGAACGGGGGCACTGCCAAGGCAGGAATAACACAGAATCAAGTACAATAGACTACACCAAGTACTTTGTGCCAGCATATAAAAGCATTCAACAGTAGCTATTTAGTCATAACCACAGTGACACCGAAAAGCCAGTTTGCATTTTCCATAACTGCGTGCCAAAAAACATGATCACCTTTAAAGAAATTAATTGCAACTTCGTAAGAACTCTCCTACACAGGGCATGTGAAACCCAACTGCAGAGCCAACCATTATAAGGGATTCTGCTTGCAGCTGCATCTAGAACTATATTAAATCCCACTAACACATTAGGGAGAATAAAAAAGAACATTTTCATTGTAAATTAATGCTAATTTTCTATTCTTGATGCATCTAAAATTTCCATGACAGTCAAGGAAGCAATCAGTGATGCCTAGCTATAATGACAGGTAGGTGATTAAGGCACTTTGAACACTTCTCTGCCAAGAGAAAGAGACCTGCCCTGTCACTCTACCTATAAATGTAATTTGAACCTGTGTGTTCCAAATGTAGGAAGACTGCTCCATGCTATTGACTGAATTTAAGAGTCAGGCATAATTAAACAGGGTTAAACCACAACAATTACAGGAACATTATAAGAAAAACTTGAAAGCATTACTTCCTGCAGTGGGTTGACAATGACCAGCACCTGCCAGCTGCCCATCCAGATGCACCTTCACCCTTCTTCACCAGGAGCACGGGGGAGAAAACATGATGAAAAAGCTCAAGGACTGAGATAAAGACTAGGGGAAAATTAATTTGTTGCAAATCAAAACAGATTCGTGTAGCAAGAAACAAAAATAAAAATTAAAACAATACCTTTCTCCCACCCTCTTTCACACCTCCATTCCTCATTCTTCAACATCTTCCCCTCCTGAGTGGTGCAGGGGGACAGGGAATGGGGCTTTAGGGTCAGTCCTTAAAGCTCTTATTTGCTACTTCTTCCATCTCACACTTTCCCCCTACTCCAGTGGGGGTCCAGCCGTGAGCTGCAGCTCTTCAGGATAAACCTGCTCCACAGACATCTCTCCATGGGCTCCAGAGCTTCCTCCTCTTCCTTCTCTGACCTTGGTATGTCGATGGCTGACATTTTCTCACTCCTCTTTCAGAGCTGATGCACAGCTGGTTTTACCCTTTCTTAAACATATTGTCACAGAGGCACCACCAGCACTGCCAAGGGGCCCAGCTTTGGCCAGCGGCTGGTCTGTTTTAGAGCGGGCTGGAATCCTCTCAGGGCAACCCCATCCTCTCCCCACAGAGGCTGTCCCACAGCTGCCACTGCCAGCGCCTGAGCACTGACACCAGTACTCTCCCCTAGGAAAATTACCAGTAGGGGCCCTTGGTTTCATCATATTGCTTACACCATAAAAGCCAAGAATGCTGTTAGTACAACTGTGATTCTACTGTTCACTAGTGAAGTGATAATTTTTCACTGTTCTTAAAATCAGTGTGATTTCAAACTTCATGGATACAAACTACAACTCAAGAGCAGAGCTAAAATTCAGTGCATAAATGAATTCATATTTACAACCACATTTAAATGACTAATATTAATTAAAATGTTTTATCTTTTTGATGATAGACTTTGGTGAACACACTTTGAAAAAGGGATTTTATAGAAAAAAAAAAGGAATTCTTAAAGAAGTGTTTAGTCCAACCTCATAACCTGTGATTCTCTTGGTTAATATTTGAGGGTCCATTTTGGATGAAGCAGCTAGCTCACAATAACTCACAATAGCTTTCAGAAGAAGAGTCACAAATGACTGACACATGCTGTCACAGATACACACTTGGACAAGATACTTTTTTCCCCAAAGAGTAGAATGCAATCCACTGTCTCTAAAACACTTATATCTGGCTGGCTTTCAGGACACTCAATTAGAATAGAAAGAGATATCAGTATCTCTTTCTATGTTCGTATGTTCTAACAATCAGGATTAAAAAAAAAGAAACAAGAAATCAGAATAGAAAATCAGCCTTATGAGGTTGGGCTAGACAGATTCCTAAAAACTACACTTCTAAAAAAACAGTAGTATTCAAGGTCAAAAAGCATTTTCCATTTGTATTCATACAAGCAAATTGGTAGGGTCTTTTCCTATGCTTTTCTGCTCTAAACATATTAAAGCAAAATATTTTCGCACTCATTGAACACTGCCCAGATGCTGATATCTTCATTCATCTGTGAGGTAAAGACCTATGTTCTGAAAGAATTCCAGCAGCACTCAGATTCATGGACAAAAGTGCAACTTGAAATAAATGTGGGTACAAAAATCCAACCTACAAATGTTCTTTACCCCTTTTTTTTTCTCTTCTAATTTTGCTGTTTAAAAGAAAAATCCATAAGCACACCATTCAAGTTATGATAAATGTACCGTGCAATCTCCAAAAGAGGCAGATCAGAGACTTAAAATGGTTCTATATAGAGGAGCTTACTCAAACCAGATTTTTAAAGCCCTTTTTTGTCAGAATAGCAAGTTTAAGTAATCTTCACTTGTGTCATTCTGTATGCAAAAAGGCATGTATACAATTGCTTTTAGATATATTTCTGTGAAAATTATGGAGAAGTGCATCATAAAATAAAGTAAAATAAACAGAGGCAGATGAGGAGAATATTTTATTTCTTTTTCTCCAATGCTGATAGCTAGTGGACTTTAGTAAGCAGCAGCTGTTTCGTTATCTTCCCCAGATAATCTGTAAATTGCTTGCATTATGTACCTGTCAGCTTTGCCATGACTCTTTCAGTGTCTGTTGTTATTTCATAGAATCTGGGGGTCTTAATGTAGTTTAGTCTCCTGAGAGCTATTACAACTTCTTGCCATCACTTCTATTCTTGCAGTTTTCAAAAACATGGAATTCAGACCTTTTATTTCAATACAATTCCCTTTAGGAGATTTAATATGTTTTTTTCTTAGAAAAGTGAGAAATTTTACTGGTAAAGTTTAGTGCATCATTTTGGTTTGGAGTTTGTTTTGGTATTTAATGTTGCAAAACTTCTATAACATTCTAACTAAAAGTATTTTTTTATTCTAGCAAAAGAAACAACACAAGGCTAGAAGAACAGCAGTGCTAAGTGCTCATACATTGTTGGGGTGCTGAAGAGTAAGAGAGGAATTACAGGCCCTTGCAGGGGAGAAGAGGCTTCTCATCTTTACCTCACAACAGGTCCAGGTGAGAAGTGCCCAGATTCAATGCTTCATGACCAAGGAAGCTCTGAACAACCTGCCCTAACACCAGCCCTAATCCAGGGTGGCATTGTAGGTCACTTACAACTCAAGCCAGTCTAGGATTCAGTTTCTTGCTCACAAAGATACTATTTCTTCCAATCCTGAAAGCTTATGCCTGACCTGCTTTTTTCCTATAGGTCTTTCACAATTCCCAGCCTAGGGCCACTTTTCTTCAGCTTCTTTCAGCGCAAAGTGTCTCCCACACTAGTGTTACCTCCTTCACTTTCACCAGACAGGTCCATTCATTCCATCTCAAAACCCTCACATTTCTCTTGATTCCATGCCAAATTGTATCATTTATTTTTTAGTTAATTCTTTTAAACTTTAATTTAATGTTGTAGTCTTCTAATTCTGAAAGGAGACGTAGCATAAATGTGTGTGTATGTGTGTGTGTGCGCGCAAGTGGGAATAATCAGCACTTTATCTGGATGCAGAAAAGAGAAGGCATCAATCAGCCTTCGTGTGAGAAATGACTGACTTTCAGCTTTCACAGGAGTCATAGTGATTATTTGCCACTCAATAATGTCACTATTTACACCAAAATCAAGCCTGTCTTGGTAAAGCTTTGGGAGGAAGGTGACTAAATGTTTTATTACAAAGGAAGGATAAGGAACAGACTCACAAATGAATGATGGGAGCCTGGACTGTGGCACAGCCATTTTCTCCTACAGAATATTCCCTTAGCTTCAAGAGGATTATAACATGAAAAAAAAACCAAAAGCAAAAACAAACAAAAAACCACACACACACACAAAAACAAAACAAAACCAAAACAAAATAAACCAAAAAAAAAGAAAACCACCTCACCTGGCTTAAGTAGAAATTAAGACAATGTGTGTCAAACATTCAGTCATGTACAAGTTTCCTTTTTTTGGACCATACCTTATTATTCAACAACTGTGGTTTTCTTTTCCTTATGGAGAAGTCATAAAAGGCTTATAAAGGAAAAAGTAATAGAGTTTGAAGTATTACTGCTCAGCAAATATATCCTTCTCAATTCTCAGTCCTGAGATGAGGCGTTCTGCAATAGATTTTCTCCTTATACTCGAAATTGAAGCATAACTACTTATTGAAAAGATATGTAGTGAGGTTAATTACAATGAGATGACGCCTTTTCATTGAAAAAAATCTTGTAACATATTTTTGCATATTTTATATGTTTTCCTTTTCCACAGGAAAAAAAAAAATCTATTTTTAAAGATTATTTATGTTTTTATATGGTATCTTTTTTCTAAGATTTTTATTAAAAACTGTTTTCAATAACCAAGTGGTTTTATCAGGCTTGGATAAAGGGCAAAATCATTAACTATTCATAATCATATTTTTAAATGGAATCACTAAGTATATTATAGTAAACAATGGAGAAAATTATAAATATTTACACAAAGTTTATTCCTTCTAAAAAGACATTAACATGGAACTTTTCAGCAGCTTTTTCTGTTGTTTCAACCAATCAGATCACAAGCAGAAATCTTCTAATACATATGTAAATAATTTTGCTATAATAAACTGCAGTACATGGCAAGGCTAGAGTAAATATCCATGTGAATGTTCTTAATGCTAATCATTCGACCCCATAGCAGCTTATGTTTAATAATAAAATCTAAATGTATTCCTTATTTCTAGAAGTGGTTACATCCCCTAGATCTTTAGTGGGGAAAGTGGACACTATAACATCAAGGTAGAAAGAAAAAAAATCTAGACGTACATAGCAAGTGTGATGCTATGTCTGATTCAATTCAGTCTGAATAACAGAGGGCTTTATTTCGATCTTTAACCTTTCAAATATGTCTTCTGCAAATGTTTTTCACACACATTTTTCTAATAATGATGAGTTAGTAAATGAACATGGATTAACCAAAGCAGTTTTTAAATTATTTTCATACATTCTTGAGTGCATTCCTAAGAGAAAAAAATTAACTGAAATGTTAATGTTTTAGTCTATAATGTTTGCTGATAGTTTTTCAGAATACAGTTTGCCACCAGCAAATAATTTCTATTACTTCTTAGATAAGTAATCAGTAGATGTACTTTTTAGATTCATTCAAGTGCCTTACAATTTTTAAAAGAGCAAGAAATCATTTCTTGCATTTCATATTTTTCAAGGGGAAGATAATCTTCAAATCAGATGTATATTAGAGTATCCAAGTTTTTGGATACTCATCCTCCCAAAATCATGAGTTTTGTAAGGAGCTGTCTCTACATCCAACCTTCAGTATTTTCCTTCAGTAAGTAAAAGCACTAATTATGTTTTGTAGAAGGCTCAAATCTTGAAAATATACTTCTTTGTACTTAATTCTGATTTGTGATTCTAACATTTCCACTGTGTCTCTCACTGAGGTGCTTTACAGCTTTATGTGTCCTCAACAGAATGAAGGTTTTCCTGGCACCATCAAACTTCACCATCTTTTGAGCCTCTCTCTTAATTTTCGACAAAAATATCTTCTTTCAATAAATTCTTCTAGAAATGTTCATGATTTCTACCATATATTTGTCATCTCTACCCTATTCATTCCTCTGCAGGGAGACACAGTAACTATGTTGATATTAAGTTTCCCATTTTCTTTCATTTATGTAAACAAAACTTTTGCAGGATATTTGAATAAAGTTCTAAACAGAATTTCTTACATGCAATCTCTTGTAAATTATCTGAATCTCTGACATAATGTACTGCAAAGCTCATCTTCCCTTTTTTAAAGTACAGGACAAAGACATCTCAAGCTTTAGCTGCTTTCAAGGGAAGGATAAAATGTTTTTGAGATGGCAAGTAGAGATATCAATGGAAAGTAAATATAATTCAAATCTTTAAAATTACTAAAACATTATTTTAAATACCAGATAATTTTCTTTCTAAGGCACCCTTTTTTTTTCGCTTTTGCTGAAACAAAAGCTAGCTGAAACTACAATTGTGCTATAATTTACAACCATGACTGGATCATTAGGCAAAAAGATTGCCTTGATGAATTCTTACAGGCAGTGAAGTAGTCCCCAATTACTCCTAGAACCTGTTTTATTCCACCTTAATGAGTGGATTTTTTTAAATTCTACTACTACTTTTTTTTTCCCTGAACATTAAGCATCTGGTTATGGAAGCAGTTGAGACATCAGTGCCTTTCAAATGGTGCAGTTGGTCATCTAGAATACATTCAGGTGAGAGGTATCTCTTACATGTGCTTGTGAAGATTAAAATCTTTGTCTACTAGAGTTCATTTTTGGAATTTAATTACACAGTTGAAAAACAGACACAAACTGGCATTTCTCAGACTACTTTTTTAGAAGCATAAATGTTCAAAACACCAGACTTATAAATTATGTAATTGCATTTTTTTTTCCAAGGAATTTTTTTAGAACAAATCTGATCTACTAAAAAGTTACATTAAGGAGTTATACCATATGCAGTGGATGTTTCCCCAATAATCCATTTTTATTGTATTAAGCTAATTTTTGAGTAAAAAATATCCCCTGAAATAAAAGCAGCAAAATTTATCAGCAAAACTATTTTTCATTTCATCAAAAGTTCAAACCTTCCATTATAAACTGGTTTTTGCTATATCATGTGGTACCATTAGAGGATTTTCTTGGAATAGAATCACTGAATTAGGTGCAGTCCTTTGTATTCTTGGAATAGGCTGATAACTTGGTGCAGCCATGAAATTATAAATGCTTGTAAGACATAAATAATAAGCGTGTTCTATTTCTGCACAAATACTTTTAGCTGAAATAAAATTTACTTCTCTCTAGATGACTTGACTCAAAGCAAATAAATCATACTCCACTCATATGGGTGTGTAGTCCTCAAGATTTATTCCTGTACTTGACTAGCATTTTTTAATTTCTAATATCTATTAAAATAACTGAGTATTAGTTCATTCCCCTAAGAACTCTGTGTAAAGGGATGTACAGACAAGAAATGGAAAAGCCTTGGCAGAAGTTGTTGTATATCTTAATTCTCCAGCTCTCACACAGGGAACTGTGTATACCCAAAAATGTGCATGTGACCAAAGGCCAAATGCACAGGCCAGGAGGTAGCCTTGGTTTAAAACAAGACTTGTAGCATCATATTCCCTATCTCACAGGAAAATACTTGTGCTTTCTTCCCATTTACACCTTCATGGGCTTCTAAAACCATTTAAGACTCAAGGCCTTGGATCCAGCTGCTGCTACCAAGCAAGAACAATTTGGCTGATGTTCTGCTGACAGAGAACAAAAGGTGCTCAGTACACAGAGAAAATGTGCAGGCAAAGGACCATCACAGGCATACCTGGGCCTCCCAACAGCTTTCAAATTCAGAGTTCTTACAGTCCCTGTAATTGTTCTCCAGCAGAACAAACCTTTTGCTTTTTGAAGAAATGAAAGGGAGAAGAGCATTCCAGGAGAAAATTTGCTGGGATAGTTTCTGCTTTGCATTTTTCTTTCAATTTTTCTTCACAGTAGGGAAGAACTGTCCCCATATTTCCCATATACCTCAGACCTGAAAGAAGATAATCACTAATGTTCTTGTCGTATTGATTTTTTCATTATCATAAGGGAAAATTTTAGTAGTGCATGATACATTTCAAGTCATGCAATTATAGCAAGTCTACCTTCCTAAATCCATTACATCCTCCGATGTGCTGCTTAGCTCTTCTAAGGTGGATGAGTGCATTTACTGATATTAGGTATATTCACTATTATATGAAATCACAGAAATTGCACAATTTTAAAACAGAAGAAATTGAGTAACTATTTAATAATGCTAGCTGTCTATATATTTAAAAGTCTACTGTGGAATTTTATTCACTGCAGTGCTAAAGAGAGTGGGAATAAATGAGACAGCACAAACAGAATGAATACTGCAAAACAGATGTTCAACAAGTCTCTGTCTAGCTTTAGTTTTTGCCATAACAATCACAGAATTCACAGCCAGTATGAAGATTTTTCAGTAACAGAATCCCTCTTGCGCATAAAATAACTCTTTAATGTAGCTTTTACTCAACAACATTGTTATATATTGAAGGATAGATGAATCATCTCATTGCTGCTCATTGTTTGGCATTATTTTTTTGGTCATAGTCCAAGTTGCACGTCAGATAATACATCAAGAAAATTCTCATTCTAATATTCCTGCAAAAGCTGCATTAGGTCTTAGTTCAAATGAAATCCAATGGATTTACCTGGACTAGTTCCAACAGTGCTTTTGCATTTGTCTGATCTTAAGTTAGTGCAAAAGCTAGACAAGTTAGCCTTTAATTTGCATCAGATAATCATAGTCAATTCATCTGTAAGTACCAGCAATCCCAGAGGAGGTGGCTGTCATTCTTGAGACCTCAAAGAAAAGGAGAAATGGAATATGAAAAGAATGTGTAATGCAATGTTTAATGCTCTGACTTAAAACAAAAGAAGAAATAATCAAAGTTTTTGTTCCCAAAATCTCTGCTCTAACCAGAAGCTGTGTGAGGTAAGAAACACCCACACACCTTGGTATAAGCATAGCAAGTCTTAATGAGATATAGAGATGCCCTGGAACAAATGAAAAAGAGAGAATTACAGACCAACAACCAGACCCGTACATTGAGTCCTTTTACTGAGGAAATACAGACTGAAATAAATGTGTTTCTATCAAGCTTTCTAAAGCAACAGTTCTTTAATAAGCAATAACATCCTTCTGAATACTAGTAACATAGGAGTCAGGCTCAAGATGGTTTATCAACAATCCAACAGTGCCATCTATCAGATTTCATTAGAATTATATTTTTCCATATGGCAACGTGTTATTTGCTAATGCTAAACAATTCCCAGATTTGAACTACAAAAAGTGCACGGAAGACTAAACACTGTTCATTTATACTTTAAATAAATGCATGCAGAGTTCTAGGTAATCATAAAGCTATAAGGGTGGAGGGAGGGAAGGAAAAAAAGGAAAGATTATCTTTTAAAAAGGTTACAGTTATTTCCTAGATAGCAATTGGCTACATTCTTTTTCAGCAAATTGGTTTTCCTTTCTTCTCATGTGATCATTAACTGCTTTTCTGGAGTTAGAAGTCAGAAATCCTCTCTGAAATTTACCACCTAACAGTAGTTTTTTTGTACTATTGCATTTATTTTAGTTTTTTTTTTCCTATTAAATTGTACTTCTGACTTGGAGTTTCTCACTGGTTTTGCTTTCAAACCAGCACACAGGCTTACAAATATAATCTGTGCCATCTAAAATAATGAAATAAGACACAGCTCAATGAGCAAATTTTTTAACGTTAGTAATTGAAAAATTACCATTACCAAAAAATGTGTCTTTTCTTCTCCTGAAAAGTCAGCAGGCAGGATAAATAAAAAGCTATCCTACTATAAAATTCCCAAAACTCACACTGAATGCAATTAGAACTTCAGCAGTATAAGACCACTACATTGTACCGGACTTTCAATTTAACATGAAAGTTTTAGTTTCCTCTTCCTTCAATGAATTAAACTGCTTTGTGCAAACTTAAAATAATTCAAATAAAGGAAATGTTCACATGAGTCAGAGGACAGGCGATACTCTCAAGATAGAAGGTTCAGGTAGGGAAAAGTAGATGTCATCTGTACAGTTAAATAATACTGTGCTTTCTTAAGATACACCGGGAAATAAAGTAAGAATATTTTTCAAAAGTCAAATGGAACTGCTTTCTATTAAACCAGACTTGGAACAGACTGGCTGTCACTGGGTAGTAGTAAACATGAAGGAATATAAAAATCACATGCTCAATAAGCACGTAAGTTCTCTGGTGCTGAAGGGAAAAGTGAGTAGATTCCACTCCTCTATGCTAGATCTACAGAACCTGCAATTAGTTGCAACTGTACAGTACTGTGCAAGGATGGTCCTATTCCCAGACCAGTAAGCAGTACAGGTCTATCACAAGCAGATATGCAGATTTAAGTCATTCTATGATAGAATTAGATGTTTCTGGTCTTGAATTTATGTGATGAGCTTTATTCCAGCCCACAGCTATCCATGAGAAAATCAGATTAAATATTACTTGACAAATTCTATGAAATTCATTACATAAATTATTGAGTAATATTTTTCTTACTTTTGCCAAATTTATAGAAATAGTAGAACAGTTATTCAACTATATATTAATCTCTCTTCCAGGACACTGGCTTTGAAACATTCTATAATGTATGTGGAATATTATATTCTTTAAGCAAAATATACAAAGTTATTTGTTAATTCAACCAAAATCTGAAATTTTTGGTCATTTGTGTCTGTTTAAATTGACAATATTATAAAGCAGATTCCTGCACCTCAAAATGTCAAGATTATCATAACAGAAATCCTTTTGTTTTACAATGAGTAGGAAAATTAATTCAGTTATTACATCTTAAATAATTAATTATGTCTTCTGTTCTTTGCTGGACAGCTTCAGTAGGAAGATTTGTCTTCAATAGCATGCTGACTGGCCTTGACTTGGACACTTAATTTTCCAACATCTAAACTTGGGTGAGACAAATTTCATCAGATACTTTGAAACCATTGAACTGCCCAAACTTAGAATTAAATCAATGGTTTTCATTATGAATAATCTAATAATATTTTTAAAATCTACATAAAGTTAGATTTTCAAAAGCCCACAGTGTTGGCCTAACTCTGCCCCCATTAAAGTCTAAGAGAGTCTTAACACTGACTCGAGAGAGTGCTAAACAAGCAGAAGAGGGGTGATCAAAAGCATTAAGTGTGGGAAACTTGGCAGCATCAGCTCACGATTAAGTTCTTTAAAAAGTCTTACCCCAAACTTAAATATATTCTTAACTATTTCCGTGCATTTACAAAGTATGAAAGTGAGTTTCATAAATAAAACTTTTGTGGATCCATATGTTTACTTGAAGGTACTTGAGGGAGGAATAATCTAAATAAGAAATCAGTGTTTTCTTTTTCCCCAAGAGCAATGCCTATTCAAAAAACTGTTTATTAGAACAAGTCTTGAAACCTCCCTCAGCATTATGTTTCACTGCTTTAGCTGATATTAGAGCTTAAATCTTGCAGAATAAATTCAGGCAATGGATATGCTTTAATGATAGTTTAACATCACCCTGAGCCTGTATTTAGAGTAGAGAGGACTATATCAATTGCCTCTTGTGCATATTATTCCTTCTGATTAAAGACTAGTGTATCTGAGATGAAGGACAACAGGGTCACAGAAGTTATTTTAGATCCAACAAATACATTTTGATCAGGAACATTTTCTGCTTTATCTAGACACATTTATGATTTCTACCATATATTTTTGTCATCTCTACCCTATTCTATCATATGACATTCTATTATAATGAGCATAAATTCTGTCATCTTAGGGGAGACCACAACAAGGGCATTCAAACTCTACCCTTACAATTCCTCTATGCAAATTTAGCATAATGGTCATGTATCTAGCAGCAATATACAGCCATAAATTGACCTGCTGTGTTAGCTGTCTTCAGAAAAAAGACAACAAAACAAAACAAAATTTTAAAAAATCTGAAACAGTTCTGCAGCAGCAATTGATAAAAAGAGAGTACTCTTTTAAATGATCTAAATGAAAAATTCCTCTGCAAATGCAAATATACAACAACTACAGCTCTAGCAGCGGTGTAGCAGTCCTCTGTTTATAACCAAACACATTGATATTCAATAAACAGTGCTGCATAAATTTCATCTCCCTGTGGGGAAAATTTAAACTTATTTTATTATTCCATTGGAATATTTTAAAAGAGAAAAAAATGAAGATAAACTGCAGTTGACCCTAGGCATTACAAATGCCATTAAGGCTCTCGCTCTGTTAGGCCCATCTGTTGCTTTTCAGGCCAGCTATTCATTAACCTTATTAGCACCAGCCCCCATAGCCTTGAGTTGACATTTCCCTGGTTAATATGGCAAGCCCATTTCCTAGCACACATGAACAGGCTGATTAAAGAATTGGTATGAATTTTCTAATAGATGCAGTAGGGTAGAGAAACAACAGATCTATTTTTCCAAATCCAATACAAAATTCCCTTCTGCAGGCTTCTAGGGGACTGCAGTGTTCTAATATATTAATATGTAGCTTTGCACTGTTACTGTCCTAATCAAATCAGCAGAAAATCAGTCTTCTTGGCATCAGTAATAATCTCTATCTGTTGCAGCAATATAAATCCAACTGGTATAGCATCAGATTTTGTACTAGATTTAGTGATGAGCCAAAAAAACAACAGCAAATATATTCATTCCACTGATACACCCAGCAGCTTAAATTGATGTGAATACATAAACTGTTTATCATGTTTAACCCATTGATATGAAGTCACAGTTAGGTGAATTTTTTAGTACTTAATCCCAGTGCCTCTTCATGCTGGGCATTCATGCAATTTTTTTATTCCCACAGAAAATATTGTGAGCAATTAAATTTGCAGAATGAGTTTAGAAGAAATCATTTTCTGTCTCCATTTTAGATTAGGTATTGCAAGCATGAACAAAATTCTATATAATTCTAAACCTGCTCACAATAAAACAAACATTTCAGAAAGTAAACAATATTAATTCCTCTCACATCATAGATTTGGTGGCAACAGCTGACATAATTTCACACACTAAGAGGAAATGATGAATTTTTTGTCAAGAGGTTGTTTTAAATTTTTTTTGGAAATGTCTACGACTGAAAGTAAACAAACTAGTGCGTTAAATTAGACAGGGACAGTGCAGCAGCCTTTCTCGGCATCCCTTTTGTACTTCTGATTCTTCTTGTATCTGTGGCAATAAAAGGTAATTTCCAGATAAATTTTTTTCCCATAAGTGGAATGCCAAGATAATTTATAGAGATGCCCTATACTTCCTGACCAATTTATTTAGTTAGGAGTAAGCCTTTAAAGATTTTAAGGCTAGAATTAAGACTGTCCTTCTTAAAAACATCCAATTCAGCAATTGAGCAACGCAATTAATTAAAAATAAGATCTGACCTACAGAAACAACTACAATTATTATAGATAGAATGTACTGGAAAACACACAGCTGCCCAAATCTCTTTTAGTGCAAGGATCTATTAATCAAGTATTCTCCCTCTGTTAATCATTGTGTGTCCTTTCTTGTGAAGTTATCTATCTCCACCATACCTGCTCTAAGCCTATGTAAGACATAGCCTTTCTTTTCACATCGGAGTTTTTTCAACTATCGGCAGTCCAGCACTAGTTGGTAGGTAAAACAAAAACAATACTATTCATAAATGGTTCTGGTCTTAATCAGAAACTAGTGAAACCAATGCAAAGATTTGCAGAAACTTCATGTGGTTTTGGAGAATATGGAGCCCACAGAGGGTCCGGCATAATGGTGTGTGTCACTGATAATGTTACCTACTCCTCCTCACGTTGTCATCACTGGGATAATCTCTTTCAGCTCAATGTCTTGACTTATGCACACCTGAGGACTGAGCCTGCATATTTATTCCCTCAAAGAAATTCTGATATTTACAAGTGTCAAGTAACCAAAATTTCATGTCACAGGAGCTATTTAAAACATGGAGCTAATACAAAGATGGAAAAGCAGTTTCTGTTGGAATTTCTGCCAAAAATGGATAAATCTAAAAGATGCAGTTCAAGCGTTATAAGCACCTCAAAGTTTGGATGCCTATCTGAAAGTTTTTGACTAAAAATATGAATGATTTACAGCTGCTTGGTTTAGCTGGGAAGTTCAGGAAAATAATCTGTTTCTTGAGGCATAGTTAATAGATACAGGTGAGGACACTCAAAGATAATCATGAAGTACAAGATCTGAAAAAAAAAAAAGAAAAATAAGTAAATTCTTCAGACCTCAGAAACATATTTGACCCAGGAAATAGGTTAAGAAATTGATTGACTCATTCATTCGCTTCATTTATGTTATCACTTGTAGTTGTTAATATTACTTTAGTTGTTCATATTGAAAAAAACCCCGACCCTATAGCATGTTAAGAACTGCTTAGCATTTCAGTGAGACACAGAGGGGGATGAAAAAAACAGTTCTGTCTCTTCCTCTGCCTTCGTTCCTATGCAGCATGCTGAGCAACAAGATGAAGCTCTGTAACAAAAAACTTCCCTAATTCTGGTGCAACAGATGTTTTCACAAACACTTTGACTCCCAAAGAAGCAAGGCTGGAGAAAACTACATGAGCTTCCTCATCCTAACAGAACAGCACACTACTCAGCAATCACGAAGCAGCCTTTATGTGAGACTTCATATAAAAATATAAAGTACCAAAAAAAGAAGCTTCACACCTAGGAGGCTACTGACTTTTTTCCCACGTAATTATTCCTTTTTCTCCTGCATATGCAGCTCTTCCAGCTTCTGTGGCTGTGACAGTACATTTATCAATTTTCTGGCTTAAAATTTGTGCTTTGCCTTAACTTGCATAGTGCTACCTCACAATTCAGTTCCTAATTCAAAACAAGGTTTCTTTTACAAAGTCCTGTATGTATAGAAGAAAAGGCTCTGTGCCTTATCCCTTATAACTGATTAAAGATAAAAGGCATAAAGTATGAGAAAAATAGATACTCTTATAGTGTTTTTAGATAAAATGTTCTTTTTTTTCTGCAGTCCTTTGTTCTCCACCACAATAAGGCCAAGCCTAAAATACTGAACAAGCAATTCTAGTTACTGCTGTTAAGAATTATCTAAGTAAGTGTTAAAGAAGAATATTGCATGGCATTTTTTCCTAGACAACTAGAATAATAAGTAATCTGCCAATTTCTTTCAGCAAATGAAAGAAAAACACAGAGATCATTATTCCATTTCAAAACAATTGTTCACAGAGTTTTGAATCTACTGGAATGTAAGTGTTTTCCTTAGGGTACTTGAAGTTCATATCTAATCCAGAAGAATTTAATATATATTTCTTAAATAATCTATTAGAATGCATATTACTCAAATACCAAAAAATCTCATTCTGGCTAGGAAAAGAAGAGGGCATGTCTCAGTCTTACAGGAATTGAAGGGATGTACTGCCAGGGTTTTAAACGTGCAGGTAGCAGGTGAGTTTGTACTGCCGATAGCAAAAAAGCAACCTAATAACAAGCGTAAAGCCCTCCTTGTGAGCTAAGTTATGTAAATTGAAGAATGCCCTTACTGGCAGCAGGTATATTATTTCAAAAAAGACAGACAACTGTGTTAATCTCCCTTCTGCTTAATCCCTGTCTCTCCACAAATCATCATGTCGACAGTTTAAACAGATTTAGATGTGACTGAAATCAAGAAAAGGATACAGTCTCAGGATGCTGAGGCTGATGCAGGCCTCCAAGAGGTAATTTTGTTTGTGGTAGAGAGAGAACACAGGAGAGAGAGTAAATCTAACAAATCTAACAAAGCAGCCTCCTGGCCCAGCCCTGAGGATCAAATCCAATTCTACCAAGATACACATTAAGCCCTGTCTATCACAGCTTTGCCCTTGAAAAGACAAATAATGATGAGATTCACCTTGTTGTGCTTGTCTCTGGAGAGAGGAGACAGAAGACATTTAAGGAATCTGCTCTGTTGCTCATTTCGAATGCCTTTTATTATTTAATTCTTATTACCTTAGAGCAGGGGTGAAAAAAATATTTAACTCTGTTAGTTTAACCACTTGCTGGCCCTTAAGTAAGAAGCAATAATCACCAGAGTAATAGAAACAATCAAGAATCAAGAAAATGGTGGTCAGTGGAACAGTGGCTCATGCATTATGCATCTTGACCAAATTATTTGTTGCAAAATGCATTTTTTATACTTCCTCTTTTAAATGAAAAGGACCAATTTCTACTTGCTGCTCTGCTGAAAATCATTGTGGAAAACATTCTCAAAAGACTGCTCTGAACTTTGAATATTTAATTTAATAATTTTCTGATAGTATAAAAGTTAGATTCCGTTATATTCCCCCTGTGCCTGGATTGTGTCAAAACCAATCCTTTAACTCTATTTTTCAGTACTTAACAGTCAAGTTTTAGATGAAAGAATCCTTTTTCAATAAGGATTTACTAGCATGCCAGTCTTGAAGTTTTTAAACAGAAATCCTATCATTTAATCACTTTACTGTTAACTTTTATCTGATCAAATCAGCATCTGCAAGACTGCACCTAAAATAACAAAAATAGTCTCTGGAATAATCTTCAATGCAAAAAAAATTATAATTACCTGGGTGGTCTGCGTGATCACAGCCTGCAATACTGTGTCTTAGAAGAAAACCAGAAAATTAATTAGCTAATATTAGTGATACTCTTTGAAGATGAATAGCTATATGAAAGTGCTGAGAATTATTACGGTTATTAGACAGCACAATAAACTGCTACTCACAGTTTAAAAATTGCAGTAATTTAATATGAACTAAAGGGGATGCCACTGTTTGCAATTCCCTGGGCCAGCTCCCCAGAGTTTAGATGGGTTGAGGGGAAAGCAAAAGAAAATCTGGGCAAATTATAACTGTGCAAGATTGCAGGACATTTTGTGAATGACCAAGAGTGCTGCCTTCTGCATCCAGAATGGCCACTTCAGCTTTTGCAAGAGCAAAATCCTCTCTGTCCCCTTTTCTCAACAAGTACTGTTTCCCTTGCTGTCCCTTGCTGTGGGTCTCTCCTATGTGAAGAAAGGCTCACAGAGGGCAAAGGTGGGTTCACCTCACAGTATGGGAAATGGAGATTGTGCTTTTATTCTCATTTGTAGTCTCCTCTGAAACCTTCCTGATCAACTTCAGTTGAAATTATTTCTGAGAAAGACTTCTGGGTTTGGCACTTTATCTTTTAACATCAAAGAAAGACCTCAGCAAAATGACTCTGACCTAGTCTAGATGAAGAAGTTCAGTCCCTGGACCTTCAAGTTGCCTAATTTGGAAGACACTGCCTCTTCACTGGCAATTATTATGTTGTATTTTAGCATTTTTATCTGTTTGTATCTGTTCATTCATTGTGTCCTTTTGAATACATTACCATGTTATTCAAACATGGCCCTGTGTGGCAATTGCCACCTAGAGATTTATTTTATGTGGTTTGAGTTTACAACACCTGCTGTAAATTTCATTCTCAGCCAGGTTTCTTTACTTCATGAAATATAATTTCTTAAATGCTTTTAGATCATAGGAATGAAAGAACTAAGTAAGTATAAGATGCAATATTCAAATTACATATCATAATATTAGCATATAATTCAGTTGAGAATGAATTGACAAATTTAGATTCCCCTTCTACACCATGAGCCACCTTTCCTGGAACTATTCATAATTCAGGCATATTAGAAGAGTCCTTAAATATGGTATTTTACAGACTGTTGAATATTCATAACTTAAACCATACATTTTCTTAAGGAGTGCAAAGATGCTGCATAATGAAATTTCTATTCATTGATTGCTTAATTTTCATGAAGATCTGCTTGTGTTTGCAAAATCAGAAATAAGCTTTTGTTAGTACTTTCTCATCACTTTTTAAACTTGCTTCAGGAAAGCACACTGTTTTACTTCAGGAAAGTATACTTTGTCTGGATACGTGCCACAATACCCTATTCTGCAGGTGAAAAGAAATTCCTACTGGCAGGCTAAAATTCTTTGTCATGGCCACCTTGAACTTTCAGTGATTTTTTTAGTATGTGCATAAGTAATAGAAGTTTATATTTTTTTAATTGGATTTCTTTTAAGAAGTATGAAATTTGTGAATCGTTGTGCTTATGTGTTTAGTGGCCCAATGCCACTTCAGTCATTGCACACACAAATGGCACTGAAATCAGCAATGAGCAAAAGTGCAGACCCCTTAAAATGAAAAAAAAACCACCTTGGCAAGAGACCTGGGCTTTGCAAAGTGATAATTAAATGCAGTGAGAGAAATAGTCTCAAAGTTAATTAAATAATAAAAAACACTGAAGAAAGCTGTGCCAGCGGTATTGCTCTCAACTATTTCTCTAAAGCAGTTGTCTCTGCATTGAACTGAGGAATGTTTAAGGCTTGTGGCCACTTTATATTACCTAAATTCAACCTCTTTAGAGAATAAAGAACTGAGAGGTGGGTATCTGCAGCGGCTGAGCCATCATGAGTATTGTAGCACCAAACAGCTACATTTCATAGTGGCACAGTTAGACAAGAATGCCCTCTTAGGGTCATTAGCCCTCGTAGTGCCCAGATGCTACATTAGTACCTGGGTGCCAGATGTGAAAAGATTAATAATGCATCTTTCAAAACGCAAATAACAGAGGATCTGTCTCTGTCTGCAAAAGCACAGCACTGTCATGAAATCTGATCAGTTTGTGCTGTTTGTGCTCTTTGTTTGTGCTCCTGCTCAGCCCTGAAAATCAGCCTTCATGCAAGCGAGCACGAGGGTGTGACAGAGGGAGGTGTGTGCTAAGTATTATCTTGTGCACAGGCAGGCCCATTCCGTGTTGCAATAAGAGATTTTGAACTATTCTGCTAACCTTTATGATAGGCTCACAATGTACCGCATTTACTGTAGAAGGAGGATGAGAAGGGAGTAGTTCCAGATCTGGGTAACCCAAAATGTTATTGTATTCCATACCTACCTGTACCCAAAATTGTTACCATCTCTTAAGACCTGGCAGCCAGAAACAGAACCCCGACGTCAGCACAAGGGTGCTGCTCTTTTAAGGTCAGTGTCAGGCAGGAGCTCTCTTGCCTTTCTCTCTCATTCTTGAGGGAAAGCTGAGGCAGCTCATGGTAGACAAGTAGCCGCAGCACCACACCGAGGAAAATGAAACAGTCCCACTCCATACGGCCACCCCAGCCTACCAGCAGTGCCCAGTCGAAGTGGGAGGGCACGGAGTCCAAGTCACCCAAGCCAGCTGCATGCCACTTTTGCCGAGGAGAAGGTTAAGTCCCTCCACAGGTTCCAGCTGCCAACCCAATTCAGGCCACCAGAGAGATAAGAGGGCCATTTGGCTGGTTTTGGACTCCGAGTTTTCTTTTTGTTTTGTCCTTGTTCCCGTTGGTTGTTATTTGGGGAGAAGAGTGAGTTTCTGTAATTGCGGAGGTTCGCTGGCCATGTTGCTTTTCTTTCTTTGTTCTCTCTTCCCATACATGGTTTTCTATGAAGGGCACCCATCTTGAGGGGAGGGGTTGTCCACCATTTTTGTTTCTCTTTGTTCCAAGTCTGTGAGATTCAGAAGCTTTGTAGCTAGTGTTTATCACTTTTATTTTTCACCTGTTGCTGTTCCATTTTTTACTAAACTGTTATTTTTTTCACTTATATCTTCTCACATTTGTCTCTCCTTATTGATGAAAACGGAGTAGTTAAAACTAAAAGTGGAGGCAACTCATTTGGAAGTGTCCACCCCCTTAAATTGTCTTAAACCAAGGCAGTCCAAAAGGTAAAAAACATTTTAATTAACACTTTGCTTAAATACAGATCATATTCACATGTCTCCCAGGTGCAATCACAGTCAAATAATACACGTCACCATCTTCATTTCATGCCTCTGCATTATTAGATATTCTGTGCAATTCTAGCCTAACTGGTAAGGCCAAAAAAAAAAAGGTGAGAGCCTGGATACTGCTGTATCAAGCTTTGCAGCTGAATTCCGTACTACTGCCCTTGCCTGGTACTGACTTCTTTGGGGCAGTAGTATTTCATGGTTCAAGTGGAACTAACTGCCAGCTGAAATACAACTTTTAATGTCTTGGGCCTTGATTGCTTTTTATCCTATGAAAATATTAATTGTCTGGTAGCTATCTTCTTCCATTTTTTCATTAAATATTTTCCTATGAAAATTTTTCTTCCTTCAGTGTGTCATGTATTGAATCTTTTTAAATACCCTTCTTGAACTAAAAGTAATAACCTTTCTGGCTTTTTCCCTCTTCTTTAATTTCTAAATTTTATTTCTCTGTTCTGCAGTCTAGATAACACTGATGAACAAAAAAGAGTTGTTGTAATGCTTTTCTGTCCAGTCTGATTTTTCGCTGAACCTTATTATGATGTTTTGAATGTTCATTCTTGTTCTAGTCATGTAAATATCTTCATATAGGCAAATTTTAATGAAAGCAAGCCTGTTTTCACTATCTCCATGAAGACCTTGTTCTTTTATTCATTATACTGAGAGAAAAGAGAATTTTATCTAGAAATCCAAGTAGAGAGTACCATGAACATGCCAAAATCCCTGTGCAGGCTTTTCTGTTTTTTTGTAAGTGACACAAATAGAGTGCAGAACCCTCTCCACTCAAAGTCCAGGTGCTCAACTTTAAACAGGTCAAATTTCAGAGAAGTCACTGCTGCTTTCAAGCTGCATGCACAAATATAACCAAACCATACACATGTGCTCCAGATGATTTTTGGTGTAGCATGTTCCTCTGGCATTTGCAAGTCTAATCATCCCAAGGCTATGCACACAGATGATCATCCTGAAAAGTCAACTCATGCTACAGATAGAAAAAATTATGCCATCATGTTCCTATGCAATAACATACCCCAGAACAAGACCTCCATAGGAGATGAAGAATATGACTTGCACTGAAAACAATGTTCAAGACATGAATTGTCAAGTTTCCTATGCCTTGCCCTTCCAGGAGCTCTCAAGAATTGCAGTGAAAAATGTGTGCACTAACATGTCACAGAAATGGGGAAGAAACTGACATCCCAAGATTATCTCTAACCACAGTATGTAGCAACAACAGCCAAGTTCAGTTTCACAGAATTAATGGGTTTAAGGAGAAAGGGTACTTTCCTCTCGTGTATAATTACCTAACCTAATATCTTTGTGATCATATTGTAAGTCTTAATAAAGTAACAGAAATAATTGCAGCTGCTTAGTGGTCTTGATGTAGTTTTCTTAGACTGCTCTAAGGCCTTAATACATTTTGCTTACAAAAACAGAGTAACAGAAAGTGAATATGAAACTTATCAAGGGATTAGAACTGGCTGATAATTTCACAAATGGCTATAAGCAGCTGCCATCTTCAGGAATTCACCTCACCTGCTAGTTGTTTGGTTCCCTTGGTTCTTTCTGTAGATAGCAGAGAGAATGAAAGAGAAACTTCTTCAGAGGGAAAAATGTGATTTGCATGCTCAGAAATAGTCTTGGAAATAATTACCTCAATTCTGTTAGACACTCTAGGAGACTGGTAACTGAGATCACTAAAGATTCAATCTCCCAGACAGAAAAGGTAAAATAAATATCATTATTTGCTCAAGAGTGGGCAGGAGCGAGTGTTTTAATATATGCTGCATGATATATCTGTGATTACACAGAAGTAAGGACTTAGAGAGGACATAAAATAAGGTACTTTATTTCTAGAAGACATAACAGTGTATGAAAGGCAAGCAATAAGGACAGGTCACTAACACTAAAGGTAGATCACGTGCTAAAATGAGCACCAGTGCAGGCATTCAGTACAGCTTCAAGTACTTTTTAATGTATTTAGTAGGTCCAAATGTAGCCAATGCTTACAAAACAGAAGAATTTGTCTCTTACTTTTTATCTGAAGACACAGGTATTAAGAGACCTGTTCAGCTAATAGCTAATTCAACCTTCAAACGCAACAGCAAGATCAGAACCAGTCACATAAATCCTGTTTCACTAAACAGGATATTTATTTGGAATAGATAAGATATCTGTATTTCGGTACTTGGCAGTGGTACAACACCTACAGGGATATTGTCTTGTCCAGCTCCAAGGCCTGAATTATTAGAAGGGTGTTCACAGTATAGAAGATGTTTATACAAGTTCTATTGATCAGAAAATACCTCTCACAATACATGTCCTTTAGTAGCTAATTCATTCAGTCTTCCTTAATAAAGAGAAGGTTGGGTTATTGCATGCCTTAAGTCTCCATACCCACATGACAAACAGGCACTTCATATTATCAGATTCATCAGTGCAGCAGGTAATTCCATAATGAGATCAAATGATCTAGATGAAGTAAGCCAAATTCAGATCAACTATAAAGCACTACAGACTAATAAAACATTAAAATAATTTGCTACTGATTATGGCAGACATCTCTGGAAACACTTTCAAGACTGGCTATTTTTCTAAATGGAACACTTTTGTTAGTATGGGAATTAATTCAAAAATCTCCAATGGACTGTGTTATGCAGGAGGTCACAGCAAATGATCAAAATGTCTCCTTCTGGCTTTTATGATCTATGAATCTCTGAACTTGGTTCAATGAAATGAGTACAGCTGCCTAGCTGCTGGCACACCAGATAATGGACTGAGCTTTCTCCTCACCACTGATACGTAAGCTCATATTCAAAACTCCTAGCAAGAAGTCCACTGAAATAAATTAATATTCCTCTTGATATAGGTGGCTGGTGCATAACTCTGAAAAATCTGTGATGACTGTTTTATGTTTAGACAACTTGGGCCTGAATTAAAAGAAAATTTAAGTACATAGAAGAGGCAGCCTCCAGGGATGGCAAACAGTTCAGCAATGACTTGTTGTCAGTTCCAAATCCAAGCAATTCATGTAACCTCAGTTCAGCAATGACTTGTAGTCAGTTCCAAACCCAAAAAATTCACATAACCTTTCTCTATAATTAGATGAGAGGTGTAGGCACCCCAGAGAGGTGACTCCAAATCCAAGTTAGATGTGCAGGAGCTTTGGAATGAGTGAGGCCTGATGCTGCCTTTCTCCCTTGCTGACTATGGTGTACCACAAATGCCTTGCAAAGACTAAATAGCCAAAGTGCAGAGAGCTAGGCAGGTGAAACCTGAGAATATATAATTAAAGGTAAAATTCTCTGTCACACTCTCAATGACTGCCTGAAACTGGTATTACAAGCGAAAATACGGGAGGGTGTGTATATATATATATATATATACACACACACAAGTCAGAAAATTAGAGATCACTGTGATAGAAATATTTAAGAGACTGATTAGCCAGGACAGTTTCAAATTTCAAAACAAGGCTTGACTAGATTGCTGCTCATTAACAGCACACAGTCACAGTGGTTGCTTCATAATCACTATGAATCATTATCAGGACATAGTCACAACATTCAGTCCTTACCAATCATACCCTCAATTATCTGTGCCTACAGAGTGCTGCTGAACTGACACAGTACAGTTACCTGGCTGACAGCTGTGGGCCTTGACAGCCCACCTGGCTGTCAGACTGGAATGACCACATCTAAGAGCTCTTCAATAAACCATAGAATCACAGCCATAGAATGCTAAGGGTTGGAAGAGATTGTAAGATCGTCCAGTCCCAATCACCCCCTTCATGGGCAGGGACAACCCTCCCTCGACCAGGTTGCCCAAGGCCTTATCCAAGCTGGCCTTGAATACTGTCAGGGTTGGGGCAACCGCGACATCCCTGGGCAACCTGTTCCATCCAGAATCTCACCACCCTCATAATGATGAAGTATGGTTTTTAATAGTCAACAAATATCTACTGGGATTTCAATACACATAAGATCTTGCAAAAAGCATTAAATTGAAAGCATTTAACCTAGAATTTGCATAAAATATTAACTGCTATTTATTGTAATTTAAGTTTTACTTCTGTATAGTCAAAATATGCATATGAGCAAAAATGAGACATCCCTTGCACATGGAGACAGAAATTTATTTTTAGACTAAATAAAATCTTAAGTTTGTTTGTGGTGACAGGGACTCCTTTTTCCTCAGCTGTACCGAGGTAGATATAATTTTACCATTCCTAATAAATAACCAAGAGGTTATTTAAGCAGATGTTTCAGCTTTCTGCATTTACTACATGGTATTGCTTTATGTTGAACCACATAAGCAAAAGCTTTCCAAATAGATAGATGGCTTCCATGTACCAGCACAGGTGCTATTGCTAATCCATTCCTGCTGACTGAAAGAGCTGACTGTAGGGATGAAATTCTTTCTAGATACAGTTTGCTTGTCAGCAATCACGACAGTTCTCCTGCTGAACAGAAAGATGCTTCATTTCTGCAATACCTGTGAGTGTCAGGGAAGATAAACCTGAGAGAGCAATGAAAATTGTGGTGTACTAAACACTTTAAATCCAAACCCATAAAACTGCAATCAAATGAGAATTCAAGAATGACTGTTTCAAGGTTGTGGAAGGACAACAGTGTATGAGTGCAGATACGTGTGGCAACTTTTCTGCTGAGTTAAAGGAGAGTTGTTCACTGGCTTGATGAAGGAAAGGAGTAGGTGAGCTAGAGGAAAAGGAAGAATGCACTCAGTATTTAACACATCAACATCACAATGACAGCTCATACTGATGGAGTCGAGATAAACAGGAAAGCATCTGGTTATCACAAGAAAGCAAGCATAACACAAAAGGAACATGGTAAAGACACATCCCCCCAAAATGGTACACCTTGAATTATGACACTGTGGTATACCTTCAATTATAACACTAAGGTTCAGTTTTGAGTACAAATGACCTGAGAAATCATAGAATCACTTTAGCAAACAATTGAATAAACCACTCTGGTCACTAATTCAAAATATAAATGACATAGTGTGACCAACTCCTTTCATTTTAGTCACTTTTCCTAGACTTACTTAATAAAGAAGCAGAATCAGCCTTTCACATTCCCTTTCCTGATGATCTTGGATCATCAATGAATAAAAGTTCAAGATGAAAACACTGCAAAGTCTATTATTTATCCTTTACTAGAAGAAATTGCTCTTAAAGTGGATGAGTGAATGGACGTGAATGGATAAATGGATGGAAGGATGGAAAGAGAAAGAGGAGGCATATGTGAACATACTTAGGCACACACAGCTTTCATGTAAATGGAAATGTGTGTGTAAACATACACCAAAAAGTGTATTTGCTACAGACAAAGCTTAGTTCAAGCAGACCCTGAGGGAATGTATTCAAAAAGGAGAAAAAAAAAGGCTCTTGTGAAGTTAGCTGACAAACATCCATTTCAAACAGATTCAAACACTGTGGCATGCAGGAAAAGCAGACAGTTGTGGAAAATAGAGCAGTTTTCAGTAGTAAGAAAATCTGCTGCTATGCAGCAGCTAAGGTTACACTTTTGAATTTAAGAATCAAAAACAAAGAACTTTTAAAAACCCAGAAATTAAATAGATGCAGTACAGCATATACAGCTTATTAAGTCAGTCACAACATTTCAGGTTTGTGCTGCTGTTTTAACCACAGATTTCTGATTTTTAAACAAAGCTCCTGATCTCATGCAGGGTTAGCCTAGATTTTAAATTCTGATAGAAGCACTTTCATATGTTAGAGAAAACTCAATAGATGGAAAATAGATTGTTTTTCTTCAGAGATTATTTTGTTCCACAGATCACGGAGTTGCTTAAGGCAGTGGGACGCTCCCCTGTGGTTCTTTTTGCTTGGTGTTTGTCAAGTGAGTTGCAGAATTGTTCATCCGGTACTAATAAACAATCTCATTAATGCTGTCTCAGCCCTGCTGCCTGCTCCAGCAAATCTGTCCAAACCTTCATAGACTAGTCACCTTTACTGCAACACGCTCTCTCCCTTGTGTGCAGGGAGAGCTCCTCCTCCCTGCTGCATTCCTTATCTCCCCAGCTATCTCTCCGTGGTCCAATCATTAAATTAAAACAAAAAAATTATGCAGCAAATCTAACATACCAATTTGACAGGTGTATATTGCATTCAAAATTTACAATACAGTAAGGAATGCAAACCACATGGTCATGGGGACTGATAATTTTTCATCCCTCTATTATTCAGGGACCTTTTATATTCACTGCAAACAGTCCATTAAAATAGTAGAGAAATCTGATTAACCAGCAAGTTTTCAAATCCCATTTAAGGGTACCTTGGATCTCAGTCCTCTAGGAAAATCATATTAGTTTGCTCTGCTAGAGCTTAGAGTCCCTCATAAAACAAATAAGTGTCAGGATTCATTGCTGTTGTCTGGTTAGACACTCCTGAAAATTACTAAACCTTGCCCATGAGGACATTTGTGTGGTGGATCCCCAGGAATTTCCACAAGTAGAAGGAAGGTGAAATAATTAGCTACACTTAACTACACTTAACTATAGAAGCATCCAAAGTTTTTCATTTCTCTAAAAAAAGAGGTAGGTAGATATCCGGTTCTGTTATTCTAAAAGCAACATTTTTGATTTGAGGGTTTAAAAGCTTTAACTTGGGTTTTTCTTATTCAGTTATTGTTTTCGTCCTATGTAGAGTCTTTATATTGTATTTGTGCAATAGGCTTACAGTTCAAAAATATATTTCTCTGAGTATGAGAAGAGGAACCATTAATGACAAAATGACAAGTCAAAGTATTCTTATAAGAGAAGGTCTGCAGACTGTCAAAAGTATTGAATAAAGATTTACAGAGCATCTATACAATGCAAATATAAGGTCTGAAGGCTCTTAAGCCTCCAGAGTGAACAAATTCAATGCAAGAAACATGAAAATTAAAAAAGGTCATTACAGAGAATGTTTCTACACTGCCAGAAATATCAGCTCCTGTATTGAGGGCAGACCTACAACATGAAACCTCCACATGACAGATTTCTTTGGGCTCAGGGGAAGGCATTCATGTGTGTGCATGTCACATCATTCCTCTGCTTTGTCCATTCAGGTAGTGAAATTTCAGGACCTAGCTCTTACAAAACTGTGATGAGAGTCATTCCTTTCTGACTACGCTGGAGTGAATTCACATAAAGTGGTAGTTCTTTCCAAAGGATCAGGAAAATAACTGTTTAATGAGCAGACAGGTAGCCTAGTTTGGCCTTCAAAACTTGCTTAGAGCAATAAGGGCATCTGGACTTCTGCAGGCTTGCTTAGAATTATTCATGTACATTGAAAAATCTCATTTATTTTATTCTTCTAAAATACACTTGGCAGTTTATTCATGTCAGACAGGGGAAAGGAAAATGATTCTTTACCTTTATATTCAGATACTGCTTCAGAACTGAAAAGCAGAGATTTAAAATTGGGCTGAGTTTCATTAATGCTGTTTCATAAACTTTCCTCTTACATTCTCATCTGAAACTGCATCCTGCCTGGCACAGCAGACCAAGGAGCTGTCCTATGACACTTAGTCACCGCCATGCCTAGATCCACCATTCAAGATGGTGAAATAGGAAAGGCCTCATATTCTGCTGTCTCTGCTTTCTAACATCTTTTTTTTACTAAAAATATAGTAAACATATAAGAGTTTTCAATATTGTTGTGTTTTAAAGGAGTAATCACAAGTATAAATGTTTCTAGTAATTAGTTCTTAGTGAATACATGTGTCCTTGACATAAGAGAGAGATTTTGACTAAGCCTAAAATAGTTCTTTAGTGCCTTCATGAGTGGAATTAGTGAGGGGGATTCATGTGCATAAAAAGTTCATGAAGCACAGGATGAATGCCAGGAAAACAATCCAATACATCCCATGTTCTTAACTGAATTAAATACTTCTGATATAATGTGGTGATTAGCTGACCACCTTGTTTGCTACACACATGAAGTTTCTATCAGCTATCAGCATGAAATAATTCCAATGCATGACTCTGCTGAATATTCAGTCAGCTAAGGTATTTCAAAATTTCAATACAGCCTAACACATAACAGTCTGCCAAAAGGAGTCACAAATTAAGAAACAGATTTATCATCAAATAAAACTAATTTATTCCTCACCAATTTTCTTGTTATTGCCATTGTTCATTGAGATGTGTGAGTTCTCTCTCACCATTCCTGCTCATTTTGCCAAATCAAATTATGCTTTTTTTTATCTCTTCTTCCATTTCTGTTTTGTCCTTTCTAGTTATTTTCACCCTTTTTATATCATCTCTATTTTCTTTTTTGCCTTTGCAATTCCTACATTCTTAATTTCTTTTCTCTATAGTGATTAATTCAATTTCTGAAATCTCCTGCCTAAATTTTCTACACAATTTTGTGTTCTGAACATACACTTCAAGTGTTTATTTTCAACTTTTTTTTTTACTGAAATACATTCACCCATGCTCATGCTACATTTTTCTTCTTTCTATTTTTTAATTCCAATAGACATTAGCAATGTACTGCAGATTTGTTGTTAAGATCACACAACCATAGAATATTCTGAGTTGGAAGGGACTTACAAGGATCATCAAGTTCAACTCTTAGGTGAATGGCCCATATGAGTATCAAACCCACAACCTTGGTGTTATTAGCACCATGTCAACCATTTCATAGCTAAAAAAAAGAACAAAACCAAACCAAAACATATTCAGATAAGGAAGTCTTATGTTTAATACAAATGTTTGGTAATTAATATTAATGTTTCCAGCATAATTGAACAATGGAGGGGAGGATCTCAAGCTTAACCTAATAATCAGCTACAATTTAGAAAAAGATAGCATTCTAATACACATGTGCAACTGCATTTCTTTCGGTTCTGGACTGCACACACATGACCTTGACGACTTTGAAATACACAGGACTCCACAGCAGATCAGAGCCCAACATGAAGCTCTTTGGTTTTGCAGTGACTGCCATATTGCAGTAAGGGGACATGCAAATAAAACAGCCCACATCTGGAAGAAGTAAAACAACTTCTGGTCAGTGCTTCATCTGACTAATTTATACTCATCTCCTCTTGCATGACTGAGCTACAGAATAATGCACCTACACTTCACTCCTTCTGAGTCTCAGGATCTCCTCTTCCCCACTGCCATAAGTCTTACCTAAGCCAAATGTCTCTGTACTCACAATACAGCCTGGCTCTTAAAATGACAAGGGACATGCTCTTCTTTAGCAGTATGGCTGGTGGCTTTTGTAACGTGGACAGAAAAAAAGTTGAACCCATATCAATAGCATTGATGAAATTTTGCAATATTTTACTAATATCTAGTTAGGTGTTAAGTTTATTTATTTATTTATTTATTTATTTATTTATTTATTTTTATTTATACTATTGAATGAATTTCTAGGGACCCTGAGAAATATGCCCCCAAATAAGGATGTCAGTGTGATGAGGAACATACCAGAACTGCATTGAATTCCATCCGGAAAAATATCACTGAGGTACCAAGGATTGGAAAATGTCTTTAAAAATCTGTATCTGAAGAAAATTCACTGAGTTATCCTAATAAATACCTAAAAAGATTTAGCTGTCTGTGAAGGGTTATCCACAGACAAGCAGCATGTCACATTAATGCAAGCAGGAATCTTTGACAGCAAAACCAACTGTTTTGACAGTGTAGATGAAATCACTTCTGAGTTGCGTATTCAGGACTGCAGCAAACACTGCAGAAATGTGTAGGGACCCCTTCTCTTCAAAACTGACTGTGCAGAATTGATTACAGTGATGTGCAGTAGTGTGCTGCTGCTTATGTTAGGTATTACTTTATCATAGAGTGGAAATCTAAGTCTCATATTTTGGTCTCCACTTCATGTTCAGTCAATCTGATTCTGTCCTTGAGGTTTAGTTGTAAAATTTTAATGCAGAAGATTGATCCATTTCTGGATAATATGTAAACTTCTGTGCCTCAGCTTCAGGACTCATCAACCCCATCCAAAAAAGGCAGTATAATTTCCAACATCCTATGTCAGGAAGCTAATCTAGCACGTCAAGCACAGGGCTGCTTCCCAGGCTTGTGCTCCACCACAGTGCTGACTATCTTGTAAAGCCTATCCAAGCACAGTATGTTTGTCAACACAGCACTGCCCCACAGGACAGGAGAATATCCCTAATTCAGCACTGACTTACATAACAGCTGTCTCCTTGTTCACACAGAAGCACAATCACAGAAACATTCCTCTGTGCGGCAGACAACGGGCAGCCCCGATAGGAGTGTGTCTGTGCGAATCCACCACTCCTGCACCTGCAGCAGCTGGCAGCCTCTGCTGTGTTTTTGGGTGGGCTGACCTTGTCCATCTGCTGCTCAGCGCCCACCCAGCGGCACTCTCACTGCTCTCTCACTGCCCCTCCTCATCAGGATGGGGAGGAATAGAATGAGAATGCTCATGGGACGAGATAAATACAGGGAGGTCACTCAACAGTTGCTGTCATGGGGAAAATAGACTTACCTTGGAGAAAACTAATTTAATTTATTGACAATATATTTGCAAGCGAGAAACACAGATTAAAACAACACCCCAGCCCTTGAGCAGCACCAGGGGATGGGGAATGGGGACTGTGATCAGTACAGAACAGCTCCTCTCTGCTGATCCTTCCTCCTCACACCTTTCCCTTGCTCCGGAGTGGGTTATTCCATGGGCTGCAGTCCTGCAGGATAAACCAGCTCCTGCGGGGTCTCTCCAGGGGAGTGTCTGAACGAGCACCTGCAGCACCTCATCCCACAGCTTCTTGTCTGACCTTGCTGTCTGCAGGGCCGATTCTTACACCTTTTTCCCTCTTCCTCTGCCTTTGTGGCATTTTTTTGCCCTCCCTTAAACGCATTTTCATCACGCGTCCGTGGCCGGCGGAGGGCGGGCTGGGACGGGACACGGCCCCTCACGGAGCCGCTCGGCAGCCCCCCGGGCCCGCCCGGGCACCGGCAGCCGTCACGGAGGCCTGAGGGGCAGGAACGGCCGTCTGCTGGCCTGGCCTGTAGATCTGAGCAGAGACACTGACCGGGTGAATGAGTTGCCCCAGCTCTTGATTTCGGCGTGGGGCAGAGCAGCCTCAGCCGGGCTTTGCCGCTCGCTGTGTTCCTGACTCTCAGAGGATGAGCAACAGCCGCCTTAGCTCATGGTTATGCACGAACGCAGCTGAGCAGAATTTTCTCGACATTTATTTAAGCATCTTTAGATGTTTTTGTCATTTTGTCCATGACCGGAGAGATATACTTATTACATGAAATATTGCATTTTTTACATTTTGGTTCCTTTTATCTGTTTAGTTAGCTACAAAGTCAGCAGCGTGTTTTAGCTCAGTTTAGTGTCTTAGATCAAAAATACACCCTGGCGTATTCTGACAAATGCACAATCAAAACTCTTGCAGCTTTCCTTACTGTAATAGCCAAATGGCTTGCAGTAGTGATGGCATTTACACCATTTTGTACTTTAGGCCATGCAGATTTGTATGTTTTTAGGAGCTGTATTGTGTAGATCCTGAACGATCTGGTCTATAGGGATTAAGATGTATCTTTAGGGAGTTCATGCATATCAATGCAGTCTTCACCAGCTCTGAGTTCAGTAAATGTTTTGCTTCAGATGTTCCCGTGAAGAATTAACATAATAAGTCAAAGACAAAAAAAGTTACAAGAAAAAAAAATAATGGAAATACATTTAAATGAAAGAGGAGAGGAGAGGAGAGGAGAGGAGAGGAGAGGAGAGGA